>JANHZT010000162.1:318105-331280 GCA_032468215.1 Stegonotus admiraltiensis
CTGGAGCCTCCGGGTGCACCTCAAGGGGAGCCCCATGTAGAGAGCGTTATAATAGTCCAGGCGGGAAGTGACGAGAGCTTGAGTGACCGTGTGTAAGGAGTCCCGATCCAGAAAAGGGCGCAACTGGCGTAGCAGACGAACCTGATAGAAAGCCCCCCTGGCCACGGCCATCATATGCTCTTCCAAAGACAGCTGAGAATCCAGGAGGACACCCAAGCTGCAAGCCCTCTCTGTGGGGGCCAATGATTTGCCCCCAATAGCCAGCGATGGCACCAGCTGGCTATACCGGGACACTGGAAGCCATAGCCACTCAGTCTTGGAAGGGTTAACCCCTATGTTGTTCCATTCAGGCCTCTGCAGGCCTCACCTGGCAGGTTGCCGGTCGAAATGGAGCCTCTGGGGGCTGGATCCGCAGAGGCTTCATTTCAGCCAGAGGTTCCATTTCAGCCTGCAACAGGCTGGGGAAGGCCTGCGAGGGGCCAAAAGGAATTTTGGTCCCCCAGAAACTCCATTTCAGCCAGCAACGTGCAGAACAAATGTTGCAGAGCCTCTGCTGTTGTTCATAAGGGCGAACAAATGCTGTGGTGCTGCAAGATTCATAGTTTCAGGCCTTGTTTGCAAACACTAGGGGCACTTATCACGTAAGTTTGAATGTTCGTGAAGGGAATGCTTGTAACCTGGAGATTACCTGTATAAATACAATATTCAGAAGATTTTTTTCCACATTTTTCTTTATAGAAACAAAATGTTGCATATATATGTATACATACTTGAATCTGTTCTCTGAAAAGTCGTGAGTCATAAGAAGTCCTGAAAGGAAAAAAAATTAGTCAATGAAACGTATATTTCTAGAAAACTCCTACATATTATTACAAGCATTACAGTGCCTTACTTGATGTTGATTCATATTTCACATGTGAATAAAATTTATAATCTTCCATCTTACTCTAAAACAGACAGGCCACAGCCAAAAAGGAATAAAGTATACCAACTGTACTCTTTTAATCAATAGGAGCAGCTGAAATACTAAATGTATGAAACATATGAATAAGCATCTATTAATTTAGTACAGATAATCTAACCTTGAAGACTGGTTATGTGCCTGGGCCAGCACCACCACCATCCCGAGCATGTTAAGAACCTGGTTATATTAACATCTATTAATTATAATTTTTTTCAGGTGATTGGTTGCTGCTCAGAATCATTTCATTGAGATAGGTGGCCATATAAATTTAATGGATGGATCTACAACAGAAGGCTTTCCAGCCTTTAAACAGATCCAATAAAGAAGAATTTTTATAATTAATAAAATAAATAATTAATCCACTTAAATATACTTAGTCTTAACCTTCACTTGCTTTCTAGTAAACTTAAGCCATTATTTAAAATTTTACTCACTGGTATGACAGAGAATAGATTTTAGCTTTCTGGGTGACATCTTTTCAGATACTGAAATAATGCAATTTCATATCATCCCTGAAACTTTTGACATTATTAAACTTTTACCTTTTTGCATAGGTGTTTGTATTTTCAAATGCCATGATCATCCTGTTATTTTCAGAATGAGTTTGTTTGTCTGAATACTTTTTAAAATATGGTATCAAAAATGAACCTATCAGTTGGGGTAAAATTTACTCAATAGAGAATAAACTAAAAAAGATAAAGGCACAAAAAGAAAAGAAACAATCAACTTACCAGATTACAACTTTCCAAGAAACAATACAGCAGTGAAGTTCTTTTGTATAATCTCCATTCTTATTTTATTTAGACGTCAGCACAGCTAAAACACTACAAAGATACAGAATCATATGGATGAATTATTTTTTTAAAAAAAAACATAAAGCAAAGTCTGGAATATCACCAGATGAAAAAAAATTATCTTAATTTTTTTAATTATAAAGATGTGAAGTAACTCCTTTTCTCTCTTAATTTATTAAACTGCAACCATGTAAACAACACAAATGTATGATTAAAACTGTAATATAATAACATTTTAAACAATTCCTCCCCTTGTAATATAATTAAGTGCTTCTCCCCTACTTTCTTCCTCTCCACATCTCTCCAGATGTTTTTAATCTTCTTGCTGTATTACCTTATTGCCAGAATAGATTTTCACTGTTGTGGGTTTTTCTTCCTCCTGCAACAAAAGCAAATTAAGTTCAATAAAATGTCACCTCTGTTTTAGCAGAGTTTTATTTTTTGTATTGAAATACACTGTGATGATCCGGGGGAAAACTGCACAGTCACATTCATCTGAATACTAATTTGAACTTTAAAACAAAAGAAACCATTTATTTACAAAGGAATTTTCTCTTGATAAACTAGAGAAAAGTGAGACAATGAAACATATATGGGCTATACCCAACTCAGATTTGTCGGTCCATGCAAGAGAAATCCACCATAATTGCAAATATATTCACAGATGATCCAATCTCTTAACATATATTAATACTGAGTATACTCAATCTGTTTTCTGGAAATAGAACAGATTGGCAATGAGCTGGCAAAATTTGAGCTGGCAATGAGTTTCTCAGTGAGAGAAGGGACTCAGAGACTGACAGAATCTAAGGAATTCCTAAATGCTATGAGGGGTTTTCCAGTCTCAGTGGTTAGTCATTCAGAGACCCTGATCAGTACTACCTGGTGTGCTGTTACAATCCAAGAGCTGATAAGAGTACAAATGCTGCATATCGTGTAGTGAATTAAATCAAGCATATATCAGGGTGCACTCTCAAACTTATAGTGTTGAATAGGAGTGGTGGTAGATGGTTTTAAAAACAAAGCTCACTTTTGTATCATTACTGCAAGGCTTCCAAGAGAGGAAGTTGTGTGGATCTGATTTGTTCAAGACTAGCCACAAGGAAGTCTCATTTGAATACATTGCTCACATCAGCTCTTAGACACAGTTCTTGGGGATATTATTGACTTGGAAAGGTACCATTTGATCAGAATGTATAAAATCACTTTCAGTTATTTTGACTGGAAGTCCACAAGACATGTCTGGGGGTTAAGATAACTATCTGTACTCTGATTTCTAAAATTCAGCACGAATGGGTCCATGGAGTGTCAGTAACCCTTTATGAAAAAATTAGGCCCATTGCAACATAAAAGGTGATAATCCTCTGGATTTTGAAATTTTGGGCAACAAATGGCAGTTGCAAATATTACAAATATTCCTTTATTGGGGAAAGTGCTGTCCAATTATAAGCATGGTGGGGAGGCACTAACTACATAATTAGACTTTGATTTCAGACTGGCATTTAACACAGAACTCTATTGCCTTGAATGATTACCATGAGAGAAATGCAACTGAATCTTCTGAAACTCTCAGCAAGCAGCCTGTAGACCCAATAACCATGAGATATCTACATGTAGAAGGTCTACATTTACGTGATGTTTATCTAAAGATTTCAGTATCTCTCCTTTTGAATTGAATCAGGGAAGATTGTACAGGCACTTGAGATTCTGATGGATTCATAAGCACCAATAAACTAAAGCCTAAGTCAAATAACACAAAGGTTCAGCAGAAAGAAACCTGGGAATTTAGCTTGTAGTCAACCAGGGAACATTCCTTCTGAAGGTACAGTTATCTTAACTGGGCTATCAGATACAAGTCAGTCTGGACCAAAGCAGACTAGTTTTGGCAATCCATGTTCTAATAATCTTTTTATTGCATAGAACTATCTATTCCATGTAGGGTGACTGTTGGAGGCTGACTAGAAGCTATGTGATCCAGAACAAAGTTACCTATTTGTTATGTGGGACAGTTATATGGGACCATAAAGCAGTCTTCCTTTAAACACTGCATTGATTATCCTTGAGCCACCATTCAATTTAAGTTGTTTAACATTGTCTATATAGCCCTAGACAGCATATGACAAGATATGCTTCAAGTAATGTCATATGACTGATGTATTTATATCAAATTTGAAAAGCTTGACTCATGATCCCATTGGCTGTTTCAGCTCACTGTGCAAAAGCCAAAAACCCAGTGCTAGTTATCCCAATTCATTATCCTTTTTCAATGAACTGAAACCGCTCTTAACTTAGAAATGTATAGGACAATATCTCTCTGTTATTATGAGGATGGATGATTTTTAAAATAATCTTTCTTTTTAATTGTTACTGTTAATAATTATTGGTTTCACTGTCCTGATTTATCTAAGTCTAGCCTTTCTCCCCTCCACCCCACAAGTCTATTTCATGTGTAATTTGCTCTGGTTACTCTGGAAAGGACAATATAAAATTAAATGCTATGTCAATCCCAAGCTATGGAATGCA
Organism: Stegonotus admiraltiensis; assembly: GCA_032468215.1. Classification (NCBI taxonomy): domain Eukaryota; kingdom Metazoa; phylum Chordata; class Lepidosauria; order Squamata; family Colubridae; genus Stegonotus; species Stegonotus admiraltiensis. The sequence continues at coordinate 322,387 of JANHZT010000162.1, forward strand.
TGTCCTCAGTAATATTTGGCTCCTGACTATCTCTGCCTTTAAGAATTGGAAAAAACCTATTTTTGTCACTATTTTGTCATTTTTTGACTAATTTCTAATCTTTAACAATATTAAACTTGAGAATATTTGAATAGGAAAGTGAAATATAAATCAAATAAAACCCTAAATAATGAACCACTTATTCTAATTATTATTACCAAATTTATCAGCACTTGATAAACACTTGTATTCAAGAACTGGTAACAAATGTCCAGTTAGAGAGCACTTTGTGATAGGGAAGTTTAGACCAGGAAGTAGATGAAAGAAAAGCAGTTATATCCCAAAAATCAGCCTTCCCTTCTCAAAAATTTATCTTCAACAAATTTCCAGATGCATTAGTAAACATGCTTACAATGCTACAGGAAGATCAGAAGAAGTTACTTTCTTGGCTATTGCAACAGATGCATATTTGATTTAAAAACCAGACTGGGGAAATAATAGATATGATAAAAATATGCATTTTTCACACACACACACATATACATACATACATATACGATAAAAATATGCATTTTTTTCATACACACACACACACACGTACTCCACTCCAACTGAACCAAATTCAATTAAAATACTCAGATATTTGTAGATTTGTAGTAATTCTGTAGTTAGATTATGACATTGTAACTATGTTGATATGATGTTGCACACTTTCACAGGGCACTCTTGTCAATTGGGTGTTTAGTAACAGACATCAGAACACCAAATACTGGCAAAGAATGCAAAGCTTTGTTAATACTTTACAACCTTTCATGGGTTACTACTTAATTCTTCATAATCTTAGCATTAATTCAGTTGTTGGGAGTCAAAGATGCTGTCCCCTGCTATTCCATTGAACTACAAAAGACTACAGTGTCCCGTAAGTAGCATTCAATTATCATATAATTGGAATATAGAAGTCGACCTTCTTATTCATAATAGTTACATTCCAGCATATAATCATGGTTAATGAAACCACTTATGAGTCAGCAGGCCTATGAGACTTGGGAGCTAGACCTGGAAAATGACCAAAAAATTTACAAAAATATCATGAAAAATATAAGGAAAAAGTTGAAATAAGGATAGCTTATAAAATTATTGAATCAAAATATGGAAGAAGGGAAGTACTCTTCCACTTGCTCCTACTCTGAACTGTCAGTATTGCTTCCTGATGGAACTTTAGTTATGGTGGGTGTGACTGTATTTAAAAGTAGCAGATAATTACGCTTTGTCAGGTCTTACTTTTCAGAACCTGTCCTTGCAGAGTTGAAAAGCAACTTCTGCCTATTGAACTTGATGCTGTTGCCCATTAATGGGTCAAATTAAAACATTTTGTTCTCTATTACACTTCCCAGCTGCAGAACCTTACCTTTTCTCTCAAAGGCAAAGCTTGCAGGAACATTTGCCTCCGCAAAGTTCTCTGTTATACACTTGCTCACTTTCATTATGGAAGAAGTATGTGCAGAAAGAGAATGACTATAAAAAGTCAAAACGGTATAGATCGCTGGGAAATTGGGGAAACAGAAGCCAAATATGTACCCTTTTACACATGTACATAATGGTAGGGTTCAGAATTGAGTGCCAAAAACTGCAGACAGGCAAAACCATTTACCACAGATAAGTTCTGGTTTATTTTATCAATGGAAGATATTTGAAATCCCAGAATACGAAGTCATGGATAATGAAGTCCAGGTACAGAATTTTCCCTTAATTGATAATCAAGATGTACTAATATTCCTTCACTTCTGTGAGTAAGCACTTGATTGGAGTGCTCATAATTGAGTCTGTTTACTTATTTTATTAGTTTCCAATTAAATCTGCATTTTAAAAAAATTACTAACAAAAAAAAAACAGAAATGCAAGAAAAAGTATTGCAAATGAAATAAATCTGCTGCTGCTGTTTTGTAAACACTAGTGTATTAAATTGCAACAATACCATCCTTCAGTTCCTGGAAGTTGTATATGAAATATAGCAGGGTTCTTTCATCTCAAGTTTCTAAAGCCCATAAATCCAACCTCTTATTTTCAATGCAATTTTAATGAGAGAACATTTCCATCTACAGAGATATTGTTGAAAGAGTATTCGACATAAACAAACATATTTTAAGTAAATCTGCCAAAAGACAACCTTAGTGAGATTAGCCAAAATACCTCTGTCATATCCAAGGAAAGCAGGGGGAAAAGCCCAAAATACTGAAATGCTTAAATCTTTCCAATGTATGTAATTTATTTCATCAGAGGATTTCTACCATATGCTCTTTACAATTTTGTTTCAAATTTTTTAAAGTGGTAGTATTTGTACTGTTATCTGCTGCAATAAACTTTTAAAACTTTAGCAATGCATTTGAGGGACTTATTACTTTAGAAAATACTATTGGCTCTCTCACTATTTGTAGATGATTATAGACTAAATCACAGCTGGGTTTAAAATTGAAAAATCATTCAAACAAACTGAAGCCAAATCCATGAGCATGATTTTGAAATACTTCCTTCCACAGGTGACTAACTAAAGTAATATTTCTGTGATTTCTTCCAGCCAACAGTATCAACTTTTAATACAGTTCAACTATACTTTTGCATATAAATAATTATTTATTTGAGACAAGTTATCGCTGTCTGTTGAGTAAAACTAGAAAATAAACATGGGAAATACAGGGAGTAGAATGTGTGCATAAGGAGCTGACTTGTTATTCAGCAATGTATATTTAATTACACTGTCACCGCATTCTTGCTTGCAAGAACCAAGTTTCGCTTACTGCGATGAAAATGCCCAATCATAATAACAGAATAATAGCCTTTGATATACTGTGCTTCATTAATGATCAAATCATGAAAAGCAGCTGCTCATTTCTGATTAGGCAATGTCAGCAAGTAGGTTCAGTTCATCAGATATGTTGAAGTACATGTGCTTGCCTGTTACCAACCAAGAAACCTAAAAATACACACAGTTCTGGTGAGATGTACACTGCTCTTAGAAGGTTCAGGCCACCTGATGTTATTGTACATATTACAATCAGCTGACTAGAGTTGCCAAAGCTTGTTTGGAAAGTCTGCTAGCACAAGTAGAATTCCAACTATAACAAATAACCCAATCACCAATGTTTGTATGAACAACAACGATCATATTAATGACTTGAAACAGAAAATACTCCAAATACAATCTACCTCTTTGGTAACCAGTTACGTAGTGCAACAGATTTAAACTTGATAGTTGAATTTTAACTCTACTTCTGATAATCTTTTATCCATTTTATTATTTCATGTTTATTATTTTATGTTTTATTATTTTGTTTTAAATTGTTATCTTCCTGTTAACCAGATTAATTCAGACTTCACACTGCACCACAGCGTGTCCTAACATCAGCTCAGAACCAGTGGTGAAATTCAGCCGGTTCTATCTGGCTTGAGCAAACCGGTAGCGTCTGCGGCAGGAGGCTCTGCCCACCTGCCCAGACATCATCACGTTCCGTTTTTGACCCTCTGAACATGCACAGAGGGCTCTGTGCATGCCTGGTGCAGGCACAAGCACTCACATTTGCAAACTGGTAGTGAAGGTAAGTGAATTTCACCACTGCTCAGAATTCATAATGCCACCAGCAGGAACCTCCAAGTGGATAAAAAAAAATTACAGCCAATTTGATTTACTTTTTCTTCTACTCATTTCTAAAACTTGATAATTTTTAAAATTTAAATGCCATGAGGCATCTCAATGACAAATTCAACCTAATTGGCACATGGATAATCAAACCATAATTTGTAGCCCTTTCCCCTTTCTCTTGTTCCTTCCCATAAGATACAACATTAGCTATATTTTCTCGGTACATCTGAACTCAGGAACAATGGCTATTAGTTTCTAAGAGAATCTGAAGAAGCCAACTTTAATCAAAGGCTTCAGATTCTATTCTGAATGGAAACCTGCCAAGTTCACAAATCACAGCCAAGCATAAAAACCAATGCATAATTTATTAATACAGTCCTCACATGAATACATTAGCAAAACATTACACCAAAAGTATAAATATGATCATATATGCTATATAAAGTATTATGTGAACAGATTTAACCAACAAAGCTAAGAAATACACAGGAAGTATGGGTAGATCTCGTTTGCCAATGATTTGTATTCTACTAATGGAGAATTAGGAATGAATAAAATCCAATTATAAAGTTTTTAGAACATTCAATTTAGGTGAGACGTTTGATTTCATGGATTTCCTTTAAATTAAGCAATACAATAAAGGTTCTTATTCTTGATGTTGTATATCATAGTGAAACTATATGTTTCAAGGTATCACTAGATCAGAGAGATCTGTTTAGCAAATATTAAGCCATTACAGAGTAAAGGAAGATATTAAGACATAGAAGAGATTGTCATGTTATCCTAAAAAATAGCACAATTGCTGTCTACCTTAGTAACTAATTTGCCACTTGTTCATGAACAGCTGCTATGTTTTCCTCAAAATTTCAACAGAAAAATATCAAAACCAAAATTTGTAAAAATAGAGAAGCAATCTGAAAAAAACCTCTAGCACTGGTGACTGAGACAAACAGCCTACTTTCACTTGTTCACTTGAGCTCCAAATTTGCATCATTCCGTGGAGTAAACATTGTAATTACCAAGATCTCTATAAGACTGCAATTCACCAGACCAATGTATGAAATTCTACCAAGTCAAGGATACCTACTGGCAAGTTTGAGCTTTTCATGATGCACAAACTAACGCTTTAAATACTTCATTTTCTAAACCCATTTAGCGATTCTCCTAAAATGACCTATCACATGGACAATGGTCACTCTGAAGGATTTCCGTATTGCAGGCTGACTCTGTCCACAGGTAGGAAAAGTTCAATCCTGCCCAGCTGAAGGTTGACTCATCCTTCCATCCTTCCAAAGTTGGTAAAATGAGGACCCAGATTGTTGGGGAAAATATGCTGACTCTGTAAACCATTCAGAGCATGCTGTAAAGCGCTATGGAGCAATATATAAGTGCTATTGGTATTGCTACTTTGACTGCTTTCATGATTAAGAAATATTCAGATCTAATATATGAAATGAGATGGCAAAGCTATTACACATTAGTCTAAACCTTGCCAACTACACATTACGAATAGATTTAATCTATTTTGACAGAAACAACTTTCAGAATCACAGGGACAATAAAGATATTATTTTTATATAAACGATTTACCAAACAGTATCACAAGCCATGAGTTTAAAAACAATTTCAAAATGTAAATTGTAAGTTATGTAAATTGATCCAAATGACAAATCATCTGGATTACTTCGTGTAAAATACAGGTAGTCCTCGACTTACAATAATTCATTTAGTGATTTTTGTTCAAAGTCACAACGGTGCTGAAAAAAGTAATTAATGTTTGTTTTTCACATTACGACCGTTGCAGCATCCCCATGGTCATGTGATCCCTTATTGCGACCTTCTGACAAGCAAACTCAATGAGGAAGCCAGATTCATTTAATAACCATGTTACTAACTTAATAACTGCAGTGATTCACATAACAACTATGACAAGAAAAGTCATAAAAAAGGGGGCAAAATTCACTTAACAGCTGTCTTGCTTAGCAATAGAAATGTTGGGCTCAACTGTGGTCATAAATCAAGGACTACCTATAGTCTTTAGTGGATGCTGTCTAAAACGAAAAATTGCCCATTGTATTTGAAGTCTACTAAATTCATGTCTGTTAAATTGAGGGTCTATTTGTATATTTTACTAGAATTTTCCATAATCTAATAATAAATCATTTAAAAAAATCTACATGTATTTGGGTTCAATATAAAAAACCTACTTTTTCTTCTTTTTTTTTCATTTTTTCTCTATTTTTTCTTGCATGTTTAGGGTTTTCTTTTTTGGATCAATCAAATCCATTGGTGCTGACAGGGACTGACCGATGGGCTTGTTGCCTAAGCCTGATATCATGGACTGAAAAGAGATTGACTGGCCAAAAATCATCCAGCTGAGTTTTTGCCTAAGATAAGACTAGAACTCATAGGTTTCTGATCTGGAGCCTTAACCACTAGACCAAACCGACTCTCATCAAATATCTACATCAATATTTTACTTCCGTCAAGCAATATTTCTGATTTGAGGTTCTAGGGCAGTGGTAGGCAAACTTGGCTCTTTCACACCCTGTGGACTTCAACTCCCAGAATTCCTAAGACAGCTTCAGTAGTTTGCCTACCACTGCTCTAGGGGAAATGATATGTAGAAACTTTTTTTTTTAAATGCCTAAATAAAGGTGCTGGCTAAACTGCTTCTCTGAAAACAAATGTTGAAAACTTAGATAAAGTGCTATAAAAATATAAATTCTTTAATATGTGAGACCCTGAATATCTGAAAAACAAACAATATAGCATAATTATATACATATTAGTTACGTTTCAGTGACTGCAAACAGCTTCTTCTGTACTCAAAGATATAAATGCTGTAGCTGAAAACAGAAATAAGCCACCTGCCTATTGAGACTGGAAGTCATTGAATACTAATTTTAATTCAGACACTATAGCTTCATAGTAAGAAAATTAAATGTTCTCAAATATTAGTCGCTATAAGTTATATTACAACATTTGCACCCTGACAGTTTTCTAAACTAGAATAGACAAGAAAAGCTGCCCAGAAAACACTGCACATTGTATCCATTGATGTTCTTTGGGAAGGGAGGAGACTTACACATAATTTAGGAGCAATAGATTCCAGACACATATCTCTCTTCAAGTCAATAAAAAGAATTGTCAATGCTCTGTTTATCCATGACTTCCTGTACACAATATTACCTGTCAGCATATATAGATGTTCTCTGAATCAGAACCATAATATATTTTAAATAAACAAAAACATACTTAAAAATCTTGTGAAACAGCTCCCAGAAAAGAAATGCAAATTTCACAAATATACGTGAAATATATTTCTAAATTATTTACTTCTGATCAACTATGATCTGAAAGTACAACAAACACTTCTATGCTTCATGTCTAGCTTCTCACCAACATGTTTTTTACTGTAGTAATACAGGTAGTCCTTGATATACAACAGTTTGTTTAGTGACAATTCAAAGTTACAACAGCACTGAAAAATGTGACTTATGATCATTTTTAAACAGTTATGACAATTGCAGCATCCCTATGATGTGATCAAAATTCAGATGCTTGGCAATTGGATCATATTTACAACCGTTGCTATGTCACAAGGACATGTGATCATCTTTTGCAACCTTCTGGCAAGCAATGAAGAAACTAGATTCACTTAACAACCAGGTTACTAACTTATAGCTGCAGTGATTCACTTAACAACTGTGGCAAGAAAGGTTGTAAAATGGGGGAAAACTCACTTAACAACTGTCTCACTTAACAGAAATGTTGGGCTCAATTGTGGTCGTAAGTCAAGGACTACATGTAGCTATTTAACCAACAGCCACCAATGTATCTCTTCACTGTCCTAGCTAACCTAACACAAAATATAATATGATAGATTCAAAAGGAAACTCCTAAGTATCAACTCCTAGGTATCATATGAATGGCAATTAATCTGGAAAATAGGGATTTTTTTAAAAAAATAGTTGTGATTTAAAATATTTTTGATCAGAATTAAGGCCATTGTACATAAACCTACTTAGAAATAAGATTAATTTCAAGGGCTATTTCTCAATGTGTATAAGTTTGTATTGTTCATGTTTTGTATTAAAAATATCATGCATTTCTGCATGTAGTCTCAGCAGGCGGCAGCACCTCTGGACTTGGAAATGCAGCAGGATCAGGAATACCATTATGGCTGTAGGCCAGATGGGGAAATGAAAAAAAAAATCTCAGAAAAAGGCAATTTCAAAGTATTTTAGTCAGAAATATTCCCAGAATATTATATGGACGTGTGCATAAAATCACTAAGACTCACACTCTACCTGAATATGATTTGGGGTTTTTATTTCATCCTGATTTCAGAAAAGAACTTTCAGAAAAAAAATGCTTTATTGTGGAAGAAAAAATAGAAGAGCTTAAATAGCAGACAGTATTTTCAGCAGAGCTATTTAAAAATAAAACATGGCTCCTTCACATCCCCCCAATGAAAACATTAATTCTGAGTTTCTTGGCTTACACAGTAGCCCTTAGCCTATAGTACTCTACTTGAATTAAAAACTATTCCAAATTTTATTTTCAAAGAACTGTTGACCATTATGACTCAGCTAAAGTCAAAACATTATTATATGACACACTCATATCTGATAATGAATTGCTATTCATTCTTCCATTTTCACTAAAATCCAGAGCTAGGCACACTAAAAAACAAAACAAAAAACCTCTCTATTCTTTCACTGCTTAGAGGTTTTGACAAGGTTTTGTACTGTTCCCTAAAGATACCAGCCAGAGGATGAACTGCTTCCTGATTTATTTATTAATAAGGAGAAGCACAGTAGTGCTGGTTCTGTGGCTTCAATTAAAAACATTTGCTGTCCCAAACTAGCTGCAGAGTTCTGACTGTATGTTGTCTCTAAGCTTTCAGATTTGTCAGACCTACTTAACTTTCAACAGAGAGGGAAAAAAAGCAGCTTTTTAAAATACACACAAGACTACCGGGCTTCTATGAAGGGTCCCCCCTAAAAACTATCCTGTCTGTTCATCTTTACAAACAAATCAGGACTGGTAGAGCACACCTTCCTTTCTCTACAGTTAAACACAAGGGTGCCTCTTTTTTTTAAGACACAAGTTTTCCTCACAGGGCATATTGGGGGGGGGTCTAGATATCTAGAGGCTAATCTAGAAGAAGAGGGCTGCGCTCCCGCTTACTCCGTGTTTCCTTACTCATTTTGAATGCCCCAGAAAGAAAGAAAGAAAGAAAGAAAGAAAGAAAGAAAGAAAGAAAGAAAGA
>JANHZT010000162.1:331380-344535 GCA_032468215.1 Stegonotus admiraltiensis
AGCAGTGTATAAACTACTGTATGTAAAGAACAAAGTATTTAATAAGGCTATTTCATTCATTCAGATCTTGGATGTCTATGAAATGTGACTTTTTTTCAAGATCAGACATACTAAAATGAGGACAGGCATTCTTAATGATCCATTGTTATAGATTAGAAGGGCAGAATAAAGTGAATGTCTTCTCTTTCTGTTTTCTCTTTTATATCCTTTTGCTTTTTACTTCACAAGCAACAAAAGACCAAGAAAAGGAAAAATATAGTTGCCAGGGATCTGAATTGTTGGCCTGAGGAATGCTAGCCCTTTGGCATTATGTGGCATTATAACTGTGGGTTGCCCACCTAAACTTCACAAGTTTAAAATGTGTGGACTTCAATTCCCAGAACTCTTTGGCTAATATTGAGGCCCATAGAACTTAAAGTTGTCATGTTGGAAAAACACTATTATAGCATTATTTGCCTAAAATAGCCTGTTTTTTCATGGTTGCATAATAGCTCAAGCTTTCCCAAATACTACATTTGCCTAGGAAGTGGATCTCAATCTATTCCCCACCCAATCCCATAATACATACAAAACAAGGAAAACTGATTATGTCCACTCACAAGGTGAAAGTACAGTCAAATTCAAAACATTAATTTTTATTTTTATCCCATCATTAGTATTCTTATAATTAACTCAAGGCGACTAACATATCTAAACTCCTTCCTCCTATTTTCTCCACAAGAACCCTGTGAGATGGCTTGGGCTGACAGAGAGAATGACTGGCCCAAAGTCAGCCAGACAGCTTTCAATCCTATGGCTGGATTAGAAATCAGTCTCCCAGTTTGTAGCCTGATTCCTTAAACACTAGACCAAACTGGTTCTTATTTCAAAAGGAGTAGATTTATCTGGCTGAAATATTGTTAATGTACTTTAACATTAAAGGCAACTGATTTTTGCCTTTACTAGTAGCTTCATGGAATCTAGATCAGTTCAGTTCTTACATACTAAATTCTCTTGAATGTCACTGAGCCATTAGCTTGAAAGTGCAATTTATATTCTATGCAGCATCATTAGCCTTCACATGTCTTTAAAAAAGATGGTTACCACTTCCAATGGAATACACACACACACAAATAAAATTATCAAAATGAATAACTAATCTGAACTGTCATATTTCTATCTTGTGGAAGATGAGATTTTGCCATTGAAATATAAAAGAAAGAATGCATTAATGACCAGGAGGGAGACATAGGAAAACAAAACGTCAATAAGAAATTGTTTTTAAAAAGCTCACTATTTCTGCCACTTTAAAAAATATCATGGAAAAAAATTGACCTGTTATTCAAATGATGGCACAATTGAAAGAAATTGAACTGCTTTCTGCCCTAATTAGCAACCTGACTGAGTGCAGATTGAAGGTTATAAGCAGTCTTGCTAAAGAAGAGTCTTCATAAAAAGCATGCCTTAATAAAATTAGAATTCTCTGAGCAGACATGGTAGGCATTTAAAAAGGACTGAGACAGGACATAAGAGGCTGGGCTAATGAGGATGATCTAATTGCACAGTAAAAATATTGGCATGGGAAAGTGTAGCCCAGTCTTTTTTGGGAGAAAAAAAGCTGCAATATAAGTTTTTGAGTATTTGGTTGGTTTTGTGGGGTGAGGGATAGTATGCGTGTGCAAAGGAAAATAAAACTGGACTAATGCTGAAATGAAGAATTCTGCAATATATTTGTGGCAGGAAGTGTTCTTTCTAGAATACTAAACACAAGGAAAGGGAGGGAGGGATTTTTCAAAATTCCTTCTGCTCACAGAATGTATGAGCAAACCAATCCCTATTTCTACTTCTGCTGATATCCCAACTTCCAACACATTTGAGATGCTTGAATGGGATTACCAAACAAAAATACAATAGAAAAATGCATTACCAAACTTCTCTATCTCTTGAAATGATCTTAATAAAATAAGGTTTAATCTGGACAAGTAACAATCCTATTTGTTTAAACAACACAAGACCAGTTGAATTTCTGTACTACTTTATACAGGCCTTGTGTATCAGCATTTTCCATAAAACCAAGATGAACAGCCAGCTGGCATTGTCTGAAGACTGGACTGAAGCACAGTAGAAATGCAGGACATAAATTCTTTGATTCTCTGTGTGTGTCTGTGCTAAATATTTTTCTCAAAAGTATTTGTTTTTGTACAATTTTAATTCTAAAATTTACTTTTTGTAACAGCCAGTTTATGGAGTGTGATCATCTGCTCTTTTTCTCAAATTGAGCAAGGGGGAAAAAAGTTATATCCTTGTCTCACCCACCCCTGCCCCCTCACTCTAGTGTGGTATTTCTTTAGCTTCTGGTAATAGTACATGACAATTCTTGTAAACAACTTTTATGTTCCAGGCAACCAAAAAAGGAAGAAAAAGGCTGGTTCTACTGAGAGGGATGCTTTGCTAGCCAAGTCTTCAGATTGCCTGAAATGGTAGAAATGTTTGTCACAACTGACCTAGCTGCTTGTAAAGATAAATGAGAAACACATAAACATTGCTTGTTTGATGGAGAAAGCTTCTGTTATTTCCAGGTTTTGGCACAGGTTACCTCTTCTAGATGGTAAAAGGTTTTCTTTAAAAAAATTGGTAATTTAAAAACTTTACAATAATTAAAAGTAAGCAGCTGAAAAGTTATTGTAGTAAAATTGTGTTTACATACCGTCCAAGGACAAACTGTAGCTCTAGCAACCAAGGACACACTGCCAAGCTACTAAACCCCAGGGAATCTCTAATCCAGCCCTAAACCAAGGACAGTTCCCATTAAATCCCAGAATATGTTTCCAAAAATAGGAAGATTCAGTTATTGGCATTGTGGGATAACTCAGATTTGCCATCTATTTTTTGTCTTCCTGTCAAACCCAATAGCTAAATCACTTATTCCTACTTTAAAAGATAGGGACTACTCACTATGTGCAAAAGTAAATGATTCAGCCAAATAAAGTTTTGCAAAGGCAGCTCAATCAAATGGGGTTCAAGGTTCCAAATCTAAAATTGCAAATCAGTTATATCTGCTGTATTATTTTTTCAGTATATTTGGCTGTTCTCAGTATGTCTCTACATCACACTGTCCACTTTCTGCATAAAGGGGAAACCCCAGCCTCCCCATTCGTAGAAAAGAATTTTTTCTGTCATGTCTGGGTCTTAGAATCATACAGGTTGTCCGTGGCTTATGATGGCAATTGGGACCAGAATTTCTGTTGCTAAACAATGCAGTTGTAAAGCACAATGTCATGTGACTGCATCACTTATAAGTGGTAATCATGGCAGGCCTGGTTGCAATTGTTAACACCAGGATCATGAAGACCATTAACTAGAATTCATATGGCTACAACATGGAAAGAGGCAGGAGACTCAGGCAAACAGCCCAGCAGGTGAGAGCTACAGGAGGGCAGACGGTAGAGAGTGTGGGCAAATGTTGCCATCCTGCCGGAAGGGAAAGATCCATACCCTCAAGTCTTCTGCACCACAGCCTGCATCAATGCCAGCTGGGACAATCCTCCTGCTGGTCAGTGAGGCAGGAACATTTCCACAGTGCCTCCTGCAAGCGTGGCCAGGATGCCTGGTAGGTACTTGGTTGAGGGATTCCAAGGTGGCCAGAGGGAGAGGTGGCAGCAAAGCCTTGCACACAGTCGATAAAGCACATTCTTTGTAGGTCTTGAGGCCAGCAGGCAAAGCCCAGTGGAGGGTAGTCAGGCAAAAAAATGAAAGTATGCTGGATAGGGTGGCAGCAGTTGTAAATACAGACGGATTACAAAGCACTTGGACCATGATCACATGACTGCAAGGGCACAGAAATGACTGGAACTTCAAGGATCAATTGTAAGCCCATCTTTTTCAGCACTGTTGTAACTTGAAATGGTCACTGAACAAATGGATGTAACCACTATCACACTGGGCTTGAATAGGTAAACTTGTAAAAAAAATGGGACTGAACTTGATATCCCATGTGTATCAGCGTATGCATATGCTATTTCCTTTACTTCAAAATATATATTTTTTTCCTGCCTGGAAAGAGGCCGCCAAGTTAGTAATACACAATAAATACAAACATGGTAGGGGGCAATGTTCAGGAACGAATCTTGGCAACATAAAATATCCACAATGAAACTTTCAGCTTTCAAATTTTACTTTCAATCTGCATCCTAGTCTTTATCTATAACTGTCAATTTTGTAAGATTATTCTACACAGATACTTTCTAAGACATTCATATGAAATCTCAGTGAGTTTAGCTTTATTATTATTATTAAATTCTTCACTGTTTAGATATTTATTTTTTTATGTCTACTATTAATGTCTTAATAGTAAAACTTGCTGGTAAAACTGAACAAGCAATACAATAAAACTAGTAATTTGCAAGTTTGTCATTCTTTGCTTACAATCGTATCAAAGTGAATGCAAGAGGAAGCATTGCCATTTTTAACAGAATACAAATACCCAAATTTTAAACAAAACAATACAAATGTAGGAATCTTTAAAAATGTGAACATATCTAAACAGATATGTCTAGCTATCATTTTAAGACATAGATCATACAAAAGACATTAATTTACAAAGAGAACATTAACAGCAAACTTAAGAACAAGAAAAAAAATAAATTGGAATAGCATGGCATAAATATTACTGTATTATAAAAACTAAAATGGTATCTAAAGATTAGCAGATTAAGGATAAATTATACTCTGTTATTTGCATGATATCATGGGAGCACCACTAGAAGATCCTTCAAAAAGGTAACAGTTTATTTTGAAACTTATTTTAATAATTAACTGCAAAAAATAAAATGAAGACATATTTAACGATATCCTTTTTACCATACAAATTATTTCTTCAATGTTTAGTTGAACATGTTGATGTGGCAAACAATACATGCCTCTTATTTAACTCTCTTAGATCAGAAATTCTAAGTATAACTCATAAGCATCCAAGCAATGATGCCATCTATTTGCTCCCACTGCTTTCAAATATACTTTCTGATGTAACAAACTACATTGAATATTTTTTTTTGCACAATTCAAGATGGATTATGGTTCTTAGTTTCTTTGGAAGTACAAAGTTACAGTTTATTAATTTCTAAATAAAGTGCATCTTGATTAATCAAAATAATATGTTGAAGAAATTCACAATCACAGAACTTAAATTGTTTACTCATTTTTTCATCCTAATATGAATGAGTAGTTGGTGACAGCTACCAGAATTTCTGACAGTTAGCTCATATTATCTTGTCTCTTAGATAAGTGATGGCCCTCTTCCAACCTCAGTAAATCTGAAAGATAAGCCATGGCCCCCAACCTCAGTGAGTTTGAAATAGATTATTTCATTCGAGTTCTTCAGTTTCCTCTGAGAAAAGATCTGCCAAATCAGCTACTGTTAACACAGAGGCCTCCGACTGTTTCAGAGAAGAATTGGAATGACTTTGGAAACAAAACAAGAAAGAGGAAGAGAACAAATCAAGAAGATTGAGAAATAGGCGCTACACTTCATAGCTCTGCACTAAAGGTTTATTTTAAAATGATCATGAAGGAAAAGGCAGTTTACCAAGGACACCACTTCATCTCAAAGGACTACAAAATCGTGGCTGATAATTTTAAATGTTTTCCAGGATACTTTACAATGTCATTTAGGTTTGAAATGGTAAACTGTTTTCCAATCCTATTTTATCTTATTTTTAAGTAAAATTATTCATATAATTAGAAATTATGCAATAAACTAAGCTACTACTTCAAACGTAAAAATGTATACACTACAAAAAGTTATATAATAAAAATGTTGATAGAGCTTTTGGTCAACCAAAGAGAATAAAAAAGTTGATATTTGATTTTTCCAACAGTGCTTTTTCAAGAGACAACTGGACTTTCTTGTTTTTCTTTGAAGATGTTTTGCTTCTCATCCAAGAAACTTCTTCAGCTCTGACTGGATGTGGAGGAATGGAAGGATTTATATTCCTTCCATTCCTTACCATCCAGTCAAGTTGAAGAAGCTTCTTGGATGAGAAATAAAACATCTTCAAAGAAAAAAAGAACAGAAAAATGAAAAAGTCCAGTTGCCTCTTGTAAAAGCACCTTTGGGACAACCATGACCTGGATGACTGAGAATCTCCATAGATACTGAGATTTAATTACACCATGCTATATAAGCCATACAATAACCAAACATAATTCCTTAGTATTTTAAAAGCAGAAAAAAATATATTTGTGAGGGATCAAAAAGATATCCTAATAATTAATCATAAATAACCAATGAACCTGTAATGATTTTTATATATTTGCTATGCACACAACCTTGTATGATTCTTGGGAATTTGGCTAATAAAAATGGGATAACCGATTTAAGAATTAAATTCTTTTCGTCTGGAAAGTTAGCCTCCAAGATCAGTTTCAGGAATTGATTCAGTTGTAGTAGCTTGAGAGTTCAAAATACAAACAAAGATAATTCCTATGGACTTTCCCAATCATTGGATATAGCAAAGTTCAGTTATTCTTCTTTGCTATATTAATCTCAGACATTTTCACTGAAGAAAGCTTTTATTATGCTTCAGGTTCTTTTTGCAACAAGAATATTCACAGTTTGAAAATGGCTGTAATTGAGAGTTCTTGGACAATGCCTCTCTCCTTTTTCATCATAATTCTAATTCCTGATATAATTCTATATGTCAGTTCCTGTTTAATTCCATGGAATTTACCATATTTCTATATATATATGTTTACAGAGTTGCAATTACATGATTTTACATATTGGATGGCTCACTTACACATTTGAATAACGATTTGATTATCAACTTTTACCTACCTCCTTTCTACAGTTTTCATCATTGTCTGCATACGTTCTTCTATTGTTGCTTTAATCAAGAATCTATGAACAATGGTAGGTCTGCATTTTGAAAACAAAACATTAACAAAGATGATTATACATTATTTCTCAGAAATAAATTTTACTGAGTTACAAAGGCTTTATTTACTAGTAGGGACTTTATAATCTTAATTAATGGTTTCAATAGTCATGCATATTTTAAGAACAGATTAGAATCAGTTGATATTTTTAAAAAATCAAATTAACTAGTTTCATCCATATATATATTACAGTTTTAGAAAAATGATATACAGGAAATAGGCATTATATTAAAGGGAAGGGCTGTTTCCAAAAAAAAAGCACCAGACATATTTCCAATCTATTTTGTTCCATTAATTAAGTTAACAAACCAAAGACATAGCCAATTGTAGCTATAGTACCTGCCAACTGGAATAGAACAGTATTTTTCTAGGTCAATCAAAGATACCTCTTTCCTTCACATTTCATGAAGGAGAAATACCCATAAGCACAAACAAGTGCAAACTAAATATATTTAGATATATTTATTTAAGATGATGATATTCTATATCAGACTTCCATAGCTTAGATGTCTTCCAAGCGTGTGGACATTAAATTTCCAGAATTTACCAGAAAGCATAGTCACTGTGTGAATGCTGGAAGGTAAAAATCACTGTATTTGAAGGATCTATAGACTGGTAATTTTGTTAATTTTTATTCATTTAATTGTATCCTGCTTTTATTATTTTTACAAATAACTCAAGGAGGCAAACATATTCAACACACCTTCCTCCTATTTTCCCCACCAAAACAACCCTGTGAGGTGGGTTGGACTGTGAGAAAGTGCCTGGCTCAAAGTCACCCAACTGGCTTTCATGACTAAGACAGAACTTGAACTCACAGTCTCCTGCTTTTTAGTTCGGTGCCTTAATATTAAAACAACTGGCTTTAATACTGTTTTAACGTTAGATATTCTCCATACATTTGTTAAATGTTAAACTTCTTAGGGTAAGAAAGATGGAATCCAGAAGTTGCAACTGATACAAGGCAAAATAATTGCATAATATCTATTCTGAAAGATCTGTACTAGCTGCCCATTATCTACTAAAAACAATTTAAAAAGCAATTTTAAGTTTAAATAGTTTAGGGCCTGACTATTTGAAGGACATTGTCTTTCTGACAATGAATTTGTCTGTCATATCAACATAAAGGTCCCACTGCCAAAAGCTTGGTTAATTGGTATGTAGGGAATAAATTAATGGGAAAATCTGTAAATGTTAATATAGTGTTGGATTATATACCAATGTTTTGGAGTTTGATAGTACATCAGAAATTATGGTTGAATCGAGCATGGAGATGGCAAAAAGAATTATATGAAGAAAATGGAGAAGTGGTATTAGTTCAGATAATAAAGGAATAGTTGTTGTAGATGTATGTTTTGGAAAAGCGGATATTTTCTGCTAATTAAATGTTGTGGATATATGTGTTCTTATGGCAGAGATTCTGTGATATCTTACAATAGTATCTCATACTGTTGTATTATAGCAGTGAATTCCTTGATAAATTAGTGGCTATTGAATATAACTTAGAAAGATATAAAATATATTATTTTCCATCTTAGTTTGCATGTTTAGCTTGTACTTTTTAATTTTTTCTTTGTTTAAGATTAAATATTGTTTTCTTACAAAATTACATTAAAAATGTATTCTAATTAAAATATTTAATACAAATATTTTTTTAAAATGTAGGGGACAGCATTATTTTAGAATTCCTGAGTTATAGAATGTTTTCTCTGGGAAGATGTATTTGCCTCTATTCTCCTGATTTTTAGAAAATGACAATGTTTTAATTGTTAACTGATTTGCATGATGTTGACTTTACCATCATATTTTATATTTTGTTATATTTTTATCAGCTATACTTAATGTGCAAAAAGGCAAAGAATAAATGTAATAATTTAAGTAACAGGTAAAAAAAATGCTGTCATTGTTTAAAAACAGTTTAAACAGAACAGTACTGAGTTTGAGAAGTATCTACTCTGAAGTAAATGGCCTATGAGGTCCCTTCCAACTCTGTTAATCTGTAATCTGTAAATCAGAGCAATTTAGTGTTTTTTTTTTCATTTTCTAATATCTTTAAATTACTTTATCTTACTGGAGTCACTATTAAATTCTAAACTAGTTCCTGTTTCTCCCCACCCCCACAGGTGTTAAAAGGTCATGTCTGAAAAGCTTTTTCCCAATTTTGTACATAATTGATCCTTGTTGGGATTATGGTGTGGATACATAAATTCACAGAGGTAACTGTAAACCATTGACTGATTAAGTCCTAGTCCTAACACATTAGGAGGGGGAAAAAATTAAAATAAGTAAATGTAATTGACATGTGTAAAAGTCACTGGTTGGCAAAAAAGGAACAAGAGCCTCTAAAACCTTTATGACACTGGAATTAGATTACATAAATCAGATTTTAGAACATACTTGGTTTGCCCAATACGATGCACTCTGCCAATGGCCTGTAATTCATGTGCTGGATTCAATATGGGTTCAACCAGCAGTACCTGGGTTGCTTCAATTATGTTTAGACCATTAGAACCAGTATGGAGAGGCAAAAGCAGTATGTTGATTTTGGGATCATATTTAAATGCAGAGAGGTTTTCCTGGAAGATAAAACTATTGTTGTATCATTTCAGCAAAGGAAAAGGTTGGATGGGGGAAGAGAACAAATACAAATTCATCACTTTTCAGTATATTAAATAAACATAACTAAAGATGAATGACAGTAACTACCTTACACATACAAAACAACCAACATGATGTGCAAACATATGGGCTCCTTGTTATCCCTGACAGAATCTTTCCCATGATATTGTGGATAAAGTACCCTCTTCTTTTGAATTAATCATTTAAGCAATTCCTTTGCTGCATTAACTGCAATAAGTTTCCATTCAAATGGGATTTGAGATTGGTTTCAGTTTGCCTTACTATATTGATTTTTAGTCAAATGCATACAACTGCTTTTCTGTGCAGTAAGTTTATACAAATACAAATAATTCAATTGGAATAAAAAAAAGAAACTGTTAACCCTTGTTTTAAAGATAAAAAGGAATACAGTATGACAAAAGATGATAGAAAGTCACTATATATCAAACTTCAATCAGTTTAATGGTGGGAATGGTGCCCAGCATTAGCCCATCCCTGATTATCATAGTGAATGTCAGTCCTTTGATGTTGCCCAGATCAGGAAACAAGACTCCATAAAATGACTTAGGACTACGTTTTATTGAGATAAGCTATATTCAGAGAATCCTGCAAGCTTGATTATGTTTTCTTTTCCTTCTATTTTATATCCCAAAGAGTCAAGGAGGAGATAGCCTGAGTCTCTTCTTCTTTTTTTGCTCAATAAATGCTTCTGGACTTTTTATTTTTGTGATGGCAACTGAGTATTTTCCTTAAAGTCATGTTCCTGACTCCATAGTGAAGGTACCTGATAGTGAGGCAGTAGAATAGATACAGTTCCAGGCAGAAAGGACTGAAGCCTTACCATAGCCTTTTCCCTACTCTAATGACCTGAAGGATTAACATTACTAGATGTTATGAAAGGCTGCTCAGCTGTATCCATGCACAATTTGTAAGAATAACATGCAGATCAAACAGGAACAATGAATTCCTACCATGAAAATTACTTCCTGTTTTATATGAAGATGGCATCCACACAATGGACTAATCAACCAGGAATACAGATATTCCTTACAGATAATCCTTGAGGTACAACAGGCCATTTAACAAACAAAGTTACCATGGACACTCCAAAAGATAAATACAAAGCGGTTTCAGAGTTACGAATTCTGTAGCCCCATCATTAGCCCTTATAACTGGCTGCAAAGACGTTGCTGCACATCCACCCACCCTACTACCCTCCCATCCTGCCTGGCCAGATCCTCAGAGACACTGGGCCTGCTTTGCCAACATACTGGGTTCCATGTACACCTCTCCACCACCACTCCGCCATCACCATTTGCTTACTTACCTTTTGAGCAGCTTAGGAAGTCAGGGTAGAGAAGGCCGCTCCCTTGCTGGGCCTTGTGGCACAATCAAGAAGAAGAAATCCTGTCACTTTTGCTTCCGTTGCAATCCTTTCCTCTCCAGCCAGCATAAACTACTATGATTTCTTCTTAGCTTCACCAATGCAACTTTATGCTAGTCTAACCCAGGTGGTGCTATGAAGAAATCATGCCTATTTTAATTCCTTGCAAACCTTTCTTCTCCAGCCAGCATTAATCAGTGTGATTTCTTAGCACTGCCAGCTGGTAGAGCAAAAAAATCCCATGTCCTTTGCTTCCATGGCAATCCTTTCCTTCCCAGCCGTTTACCAATTTATGCTGGCTGGGGAGGAAAGGCTTGCAAGGAACCAAAATAGGCATGATCTTAGCACCACTAGTGCAAAGCTAGCACTGGCGGAACTAAGAAGAAACCATAGTAGTTTATGCTGGCTGGACAAGAAAGGATTGTAACAGAAGCAAAAGTGACAGGATTTCTTCTTCTTGATTGTGTCACATGGCCCAGCTTTCTCGGACTGCCTGAGCTCGTTTAAAAGGTAAGTAAGTGAATGGTGATGAAGTGGGGTACCGAGGCCCATAGGGCTTTGGGGAAACCAAGGGGCAGGAGGCAGAGCATGAGATATCTTGGAGGGTGGATGTGTCTTGGGAGTGCCTACAGAGCATTTACTGCTGAAATTAAGCTTGCCTTGGTGGAATCTGTCATTTCTCTATCTGGGTTTAGGTGCCATCTGAAGATTGCAAGCCCAAAACATCGAAGCTTTAAACCAACATGGCAGGATAAAACTGTACTCTTTAGAACTACACAATTGCTTATCTGTGATTCTGTACAGATGCCAAAAGCAGAATCATGACTCCAAGTGGAAGACAGCAGGAATGGATTACCTAACATCTAATTTGGAATGACTAGCAGAAAGACTGGAACACCTTTTGATAACTAGAATCATCAAAAACATGGCCAACATGGTCACTAAGAAATAATTACAAATATGGCTGATCTCTGACTTGATCTTGAGGACTTATAAGACACATACCTGATGGACTACTATCTAACCTTTGCTTGAAGATATCCTATGAATATTAGGTCACATTACTCGGTAGTTGATTACATTATCAAACTGCTCCTACTGTTAAGAGTTTTCTAAACGTGAAATGAGCCTTTTGGGTATTTGAAGAGTGCTATAAAATCCACTTTCAGTCTTTTCAAAGCTAAACAAACAACATAATACAACACAATCCAGGTTCTTTGCAACCAAAGTAAAATAAAATAGAATGATTAAGTACTGTGATTTGGAAATTATAATTATTTTAATTCAGCCTAAAACTGCATTTACATTTTTGTAGTAAACAAAGAAGTGATTCAGGTAAGAATAAAATAAAGCAATCACAAAGTATGACAGGCGGGCCTCATTAAAAAAGAATTAAAGAGGAAATAGATCAAGTTAGAAAATCACAGGGAAGAATGGGAAGCTACATAAGATAAAATATGACCCACTTGTTCCCAACCATCCTAAATTATGTGGGCATTAATATCTTGGATATATGCTTCTTTTACATTAAACTGGAATTAACTGCTGGATGATGTTAAATTTGTACTTGATCCTTATTTTACAACCTAATATCTTATTTCTCTTCCTTTTTTTCCCTTTAATTTACAGTATTATAGTTATTTTAAAAGCTAAATTAATTTCACCCGTTCAAATATGAATTACTTTGGTACAAATGTCTGTTATTCTTACTATATTAGTATTAAGAGGGGGGAAAAGAAATTATATAATAACAATAATGAAATCAATACCTGAAATTTGTGGATTCCATTGATTTGAGCAAAGTCCATGTTATTATCATGCAAAGCTTTTGCAATGATATCAAGCACATCTTGCCACTGCAAAATATAAAGAAAAGTTGTTTACATACTACAAATAAGATGGATAGTTGTACTAAATAGCAATAGCAATAGCACTTATTATATACAGCTTTATAGTACTTTACAGCCCTCTCTAAGCAGTTTACATAGTCAGCATATTGCCCCCAACAATTTTGGGTCCTCTTTTTACCCACCTTGGAAGGGTGGAAGGCTGAGCCTGGTGAGATTTGAACCGGCAAATTGCAGACAGCAGAAGTAGCCTGCAGTACTGTACTCTAACCACTGCACCACCGAGATATGGGAGCTTTCTTGTTTATTACTTCAAAAATAAGTACCGCATTTTCCGGCGTATAAGACGACTGGGCGTATAAGACAACCCCCTACTTTTCCTGTTAAAAT
>JANHZT010000162.1:344635-354985 GCA_032468215.1 Stegonotus admiraltiensis
TAAAATATAGGGTTTGGGCTATACTCGCCGTATAAGACTACCCCTCTTCCAACACACACCAAATAAAAATGAAAAAAACATCAGATTTGATTTCAATATAGTAATTTTAATTCAAATGCTTATGACATGCAGGTACTTAGGAGGAAAACTGTCACTTATAAACATAAGGCTGTTTGTCATCAAACATGTAAACATAAAACAGTGCAATTGGATTAAGCTTTTCCTAATTCACTCTAAAGCTGAAACGAAGGATAAGACAATAAACCCATGGGAGCTGCCAAGCTGTTTGCTTTCTAAGCTGTCAACCAAACTGGAACTGATAATGATAGGAGCATTTTATTTCGTGTCACTACATAACCATTTTGGCGATGCTCATTCACCATGTCTGCTACATGTTTTTCGAGTTCTGGCCAATGTGGGGTGCCTCTTCTTAATGCACACTTACCCCTTGGCATACTCTTTAATGCTTTTTCATTTGCTTTCCAGTCCCGAACCATCTTTTCTGTTACTCCATATTGTCTTGCAGCAGCACAGTTATTATGTTCCATGGCAAAGTTTACAACTTTAAGTTTGAAACTGGCTTCATATTTCTTTCTCCTTGCTGGTGGAGCCATGGTCTCGACTGTTAGCCATTTGTATACTGTACTGTATGTACTGGTGCTGTACAGACCCCTCTCAGGCCAGTCGACCTTGTAATTGACAGGGATCGGTCGACTAGGCGACAAGTGCCATGATGTGTGCTCCCTTCGAGCCTGTCTGCCTTGCATCAGAGTTAACAGTGGAATTGACGGCACGGGCCTGCGAGAGGGGGCGCCCAACTTCATGGCACCCACGACAGGGGGGCTTCCTGGGTGACTGTCTGCCTTGTGTTGACGGGGACAAAGGAAAAAAAAATGGCGTGGGCGCCAATTTCAAGCGCCAGGGCACCCCCGGTAGGACAGCTTTTCAAGCTACTCGGCCTCCCCTTAGCGGCTATAGCCCCAGGGAATAATGGCAGTTGTGGCAGGAGCGCTCCTTTCGGGTTGGTCTGCCTGGTTACAGGAGACGATTTGGTGACAGCGATGGTGCCATAGCAGTCGCACAAGGGGGGGTTTTCCCTTGTAAACAGCCTGCCGGGCTGGCTGTTTACTGATTATGCAACGGTTACACGTGCGCACTAGTATGGCCTCAGAGGCTATGTTTCACTGGCGGGACGGTTACCGCCTTTCCCTTAAAGCTTCCCAAAGACAACACAGGGAGCAGGCTTATCCCCTTTGAGCACTGGTGGCTGTTCCTCTGGAGAGCCAGGCTCTCTGGCAATGACTAGAGATGGTAGTAGCCGCTCTTACCGCCTCCGTCAGTCTGTCAAGGTAGAGATTGTAGGCTTATAAAGACAACACCCGGCGTATAAGACGACCCCCGACTTTTGAAAAGATTTTTATGTGTTAAAAAGTCATCTTATACACCGGAAAATACAGTAGTAGTACGGCCAAATATACAATTGTCTATGCTCACCAGATTTAGCTTCAATCAATTCTCATTTTATTTATTAATACTCCAGAACCCTGTTGAATAACACATTCACAAATTGATATTTTATAATTTTAAAATGTTAGAAATACCGTTGAGAAAACTAGAGCTTTTGCCCCTGGATCTTTGAATTGAATTTTCTTTAAAGTTCGGATCACAGCTTCCACTTTAGTTGAGTGGCTTCCCTTTTAAGAGAAAGAAAATGAAAATTAGTTTTCATTTATTCAGTTAAGATCATATCAAAATTACAAAGCAACATTATACATTATGTGTTTTACAACACTGTTTATAGCATATCAATTCATGTATACCAGGAAACACACAAGCATATGACCTGAGATGTTTTGTGTGGCTATCGAATTATTATGAAACTGTTCCCGTGAACATGATCCAGCCAATTGATATGTCCAGTTACTCTGGATGCCAAAATTAAGCACTAGAATAACTTAATGAATTACAGAAATAAATATATAAATGAATTTCATCCTATGAAATGACTTGCCATTTGGAAGAACAGAAAACTGGATAACATATATTTTGACACAAAAATGTTGTTGAAACTAATTCCACAAAACCAACTTCCAAATAAATAAAATGTATTTTTTTCCTAATGAAATCATTGATAATTTGCATCGAGTCTACCTTCACAGGTATATCGTCCTCCTGGTTTGCAGTCTCTGCTGTGAAGACATAGGAGATTTCTTTATGTGAAGTTGTTTGCCTGCAGATGGCACACTTGATTGAACTTCTGCGAGTGCCAACACTGTATTGTTCTATAATAATAGCTATGCATTCATTGCAGAAACAATGTCCACATGTCAACACTGCCCACTAGATGGAGAAAAAGAAGACAAAATATATGTTATACATATAAACCATCAAGAAAACTAGAAAAGGACTAGTTGTTTAAAAAAAAAGTGAAACGATGCATAGGTATGAGATTTTTAATCAGCTAGCCTGAACAGGTGCCTAATGATAGATTTCTCACTCAGATTTAAGTACCACATTAAAAATAATGAAATCTTGCAAATAACTGAAATACAAGACCTGAATTTCTTTGATTGCTCCATGATATTTTCTGATATTCATGATATTTAGTCTATATTTAATATTTTGCAATTTTAATCTGTTTTTATATTGATAATTTTATATCTCTATTTTTACTATATATTACTATAGTAAAATACTATATGTTTTACTTAAGCTGCCAAGAGTTGCTTCGGATAGCAAGATGCACGGCATATAAGTTTAATAACTAAAAAACAAATACATTTATTGTTCAGTATTTATTGTTCAGTATATAAAAGTATGATGGGTCAAGTAACAGGGAAATGCGTACCATACACATAAACATCAAAACACCACAAAGAAAAAAAAATCAAACTTCTTAGAGAGGGTTTTTCATTTAGAGGGCAGGGTGAACACCCATTGTCAGAATGACGAGAAGGCCCAAAAATTAATTTCCAGGGCAAAATATAATTTTGCTTTTATTTATGAAACTTTAAATTAAATTTATTTAAATACAACTCATGCATTTGCTGTAGAAGTCTTCTTTTTCTATCAATTAGAAATTAGAATTTAGCTACAATATTAAAAAAAGTTTGAAAAGCTATAGCCAAGGGTTTTTTTAGTTGTAAAACATGTAAATATTAGAAGAAACAAACAGCTACTTATGTAGATTTGCAAAAAGCTACTTATGTTGACATCAATATTTTTTAAAAGTACAAAAACTTTTACATGATACTGAAATTCTATAAATGCCTAGGATATCTGCTCAGCGGCCTAGTGTTTCATCAGGTAATGCCATATACTTCAATCATCATTTTCAGAATTTTAAGACACAGATATAAAAGCATAAACATATTTCTATATTAAAATTATAATACTTGAGAACATCAGGATACAACATTTTGCATACATATTCTATGTTCGGCAGCTATGTGATCCAACAGAATACTTTGTAAAAAATAAATAAGGAACTATAATCATATAGGTTTGTTTTGAAAGACAACAGATTTGTAAGTATTGTTGGATAAAGAACATTATTTCACATATGCCAAAAATGAACTAAATTATCTACCAAAAAGGAGAATTGTACCTGTTTTCCCAACTGCCGTGCGCAAATTGGGCAGGGCTCTGGATTAACTCCTCCAGTTGTTTTATCTTGAGACTATGTGAACATTGAAGAAAAGCATTTTTACAGCAAAAGTAAAAAAAATCAATTATGTTCTACTTAAAATAATTAAGTAATTTGATGTTAATACTATTCATTTTTATTGATAAAATATGTTATTTCATAAACAAACATGACACAATTCTCAGAAAAATGAAAGAATGTAGATGAATCCAGAGATATAAATAGAACCAAAAATGGAATGCATAGTGATAGAAAACATTTCAAAGGAGTACAGCTTGAAAGCCTATTACAGTATGAAAAATACAGTGGCCAAGAGTTATCATGATGACCTTATGTGTTTCAGAGCTGATATGAGAGGTAATTTAAAGAAAATGAAACTATACCTCTTTGAGTTCAGTCATAAAGTGTTTTTTAAATTCACCTTAATTCAAGTGTCTATTGAGCAAGAACCAGTATCATGTATCTCATCTCTGCCCAAACATGATGCACGCACTTAAACAATGCCACTTTATGGGACCTTGGAAGTATGCCTATTGTGTTGCAATACGTGCTCTCTGGAATGTTGCTAAAAGAGACAATTGGAGACACAATGATTGTGAAGCCCTCTTCCACTATAGCTGGTTTATACTTGGTGTTCTGTTCTTATTGTAGTTTATGTTCTTTCTTATATGTATTGCTTTTATTTATAAGCTGCCTAGAGTCATCCAGATGTCAGATGGCCTTGAAATTTTATAAAATAAATAAATGAAACCCAAATACATGCATTTTTTCTTAGTGTCTGGATTTTATAACTCAATTGTAATATAGCTAAATTGTAATATAGCTATTGTGGTGTCTGAAAAACTAGGCAGACTTTGGCCACCCATCAATGAGTCCACCATTAATTGCAATACACTATAATGTCTTGTTCTGCTCTATTTTATTTTAATGTTTTAATTTTTTTCTGGTACTTATAAAAGATTTAATTGTAATATACAATTATAATTATGGGTTGATGCACAGTAAAGCAGATGTTCAGATTAAATTTGGCATTTCTATTCATCTATCAAGTCCTTCCCCCAAGGACCTGCGATAGCCAGATGTGGATATTTGATGGTGTTACAGATATGTTGCACAATTAACCTGTTCCAAGTAAATCTGCTTTTTGCAACTGACTGATGGTGAATTTGTTAATGCCTATTGTGTTCAAGTGGGGGTCCAATTGTTTTGGCATTGCACCCAAAGCTCTTATTAATATTGGTGCTACTTTTGCTTTCTTTTGCTACAATCATTCTTTTATATATTATTAAAGATGGTTAAAATAGATATGGATTATTTTAGATTTGTTTCTCTAGTTAGCAAAACAAGAAATATTGAAGACCGATAACGATCAAGGCTTAAACTAGATAGCAACTCTGAAAGGTAATGCAAACTTGAAATAGTAGCAGTTATTATTGCTAGTAGCAGTTATTATTGTTAATTCCAGGCAGGCTGGAATTCGCTGACACGATCCTAGTGAATTCATAACTGTAAGCAATGCTTTCCTGCTGTTTAAAAACAGCTAGCAGACACTATATTTAAATATTTTAAAATCCATGAAATAGGCCTCAAGAGAAAATTCTATCTTCAAAATAATTTCTCCTACCCTCATGCATTCCCATTCTATTGGTCTTTGGTTAGTTTATGGACAG
Organism: Stegonotus admiraltiensis; assembly: GCA_032468215.1. Taxonomy (NCBI): domain Eukaryota; kingdom Metazoa; phylum Chordata; class Lepidosauria; order Squamata; family Colubridae; genus Stegonotus; species Stegonotus admiraltiensis. Next base: position 349,952 of record JANHZT010000162.1, read on the forward strand.
AAACTGTATAGGATCACATCAACTGAATATAAAACCCAATGCATCTGGACACACTGACAGGGGAAGGAAGTTCCAAAGGATTAGGCAATAGTATAACGTAAGCCCAGAAAAGTTCAATCTTACCTTTTCCAAATTATTGAGGTAGAGTAGCTGGCCTAGTTTCTTCTGGAGCTGTGATTTGGCAACTGCTTTGTCATTCAAAAGTTTCACTCTATTTTGTTCCACCTAGAAACCAAGTTTATTTTGAAAAATCTTCTATTACATTGTGAAAAAACTTTGTAGAATAACCCATCTTCTCTAGCATTACTAATTAACAAATATCTGTTTTGTTTAAAACTATTCTGTCTTTCAACCACCACCAATTGCAGCAAACAGGAAGTTCAGATGGAGAGGAGTGTATAACATACATTATATGACATGGTTTGATTGTCTTACTATTGCTCCCTCTGTTTCAGTTTAAAACTGATTTAATTTTGAACTATTTTTTGGTCTTTTTACTGTAAACAACTTTGAAGAGCCATTAAGGCCGATGAGCAACCTATCTGCTATATACAAACAAATCTGAAGCATATGACTTTCAACATTATAATGCAAGAGTTGGTAAAAAAGATTAATAAATACAGACATATTTCATTTTATTGCACTTGCAGATGTGATTTTTACAAGACTCTTTAGCAGCAAAATGATTATGACCCACCGAAGGCTGAGATGATGTTTAGCATTTTTTTTACCAATAAAACATTTTTAATTAAGGTATGTACCTTTTTTAGACATAATGCTAATGCACACTTAATAGACTACAGTTTAGTGTAAACATAACTTTTATACACAATGGGAAGCCAAAAAAGTCATTGCAATGGTCTGAAACAGAACTTGAAATATCTATTGCAATGGTCTGAAACAGAACCTGAAGTATCTCTGAGGTATACCTGTAGCAGTGTTGAATGTTAGTTGTTTTTAGTTTCAGATTACAGCCCTCAGTGACTGCTAATCATTAGGGATATGCAGTTTTGAACTAAAATGTCACTTAAAATCCACTGAAGCAATCTTTCAAAGTTAAGTAGCAACTTGTGCCAAAGCCCTCACTATTGAATAAGGTTAGCCCCAACTCAACGCTTTACAAACTGATCCACCATGGCTTATTAAGCAATATTCCAGCTTCTCAAGTATAAAGATTTGTCACCTCATGTGGCTCAATTATGTGAAGAACAGGGTGATTGGGTTTTGGCTCTTCTGGATGACGCATTCTGAGGCGTTCGGTGGCCATAGCAAGTTCATCAATGGCAGAGACATGGTCTCTTAAGACCATCCAGTATTCATGAAGCAACTGAAACGTTAATTATCTTGATCAGGAAAAAAACTCTAAGTTGTGTTCAATAAAACGTATCTCAACATTTGTACAGATTCTAAAATAACGGGCAGAAAATATAATAGGAGCAGTAACTTAGGTTTCCCTCTGTGTGTGTGTTATATGACAAGCAATTCCATCTCTAAAGAACACAAGAAAACAATAAAATCATGCAAAAAATCTCTACCAGTAATTTCTACGTGAATATATTCATATATGTGCATATATATGTGGATATATACACACACATACCCAAATACACATATCTCCTTAACATACATGGACACTCACATTAATACAACCCTGCAACACCTAGAGAAATAATCCAAACAATTATGTCCCATTTGTAAATATGAATTAGGGACAAGATACATCTTGCTTAAAGATACCTAGAACATAACTCGTAACTCTGATTATTAGTTAGTGAACTTTCTGGAGCATTCAATTTTCCATACTGAAATTTTTGGTATTGTGTAATACACTAAAGTAATACACTTTATACTTAATTTCAAATGATACTGTTACCTTATGCAGGAATTAAGGATATACATTACACTTAAATAATACACAGCACGTCATGGAAATCGAACAGATATCTGTACATATGGATACGTTTAACAGTTAGTCTCCTATATATTTTCAAACAGCCAAAAATGAAGAAATTGTTTTTAATACTAATTAATGCCAGCAGTTTCAAATTCCTTACATTCCAAGCAACTATTCCTTCCTTACAAATTCCTCCCATTCCAAACAACTATTTCTTACTGGATAAAGCAAGTTGATGCATGAGCAACAGGATTATTTTAAAAAGTCAAGTATATATAGACATCCATCTCTGCCTTACATGCCTGCTATTAACAAATTATCCTAGACACTAGATTTATTCTATTTAGCATACCTACTCTCAGATGAGAACACATCTATCTCTCTAAATGTGGCAAAGTTTTTTTCTACCATCTACAAAATTTAGCAGGACCTAATGAATTAACACCCGATTAAATTCACAATATATACAATGGCCTGTTATTTCATTACTTTTTTATACATTACAAGCATTTTTAGTGTTTTGCAATGGTTTATATAATAAAGTTAATCTGAATCTACATCTTGTGTCTTGCAGCTTACTTACAGTGGTATATAGTTTCAGGTTATGCTCAAATTGTCCACATGCCTGATACCAAGCAACTATTTTTATATTATGATTTCTCTGAGATTTATTCTTCTTGTTATACCTTATATTCCTTTTTCCATGCTTCAAAAAGTTCCAAGAAGATGTTGCCTTCTTCAATTGCCTTGGAATCTAGCCTATGAGTTTTGGCAAAAGACAATATCGCTTTCAAGGAGCGCTCAGTTTCACTCGCTGCCCAGAGACCTCTGCTGGTGGTAGGCAAACGATCATCAACCAGGCCTTCTTCATCTTCTATCATTTCTTCAAAGATTGCCATCTGGCCTTTTACACTTTAATGCAAAAACATTACAGTTGTCATCATACCTGAAGATTCTATACATCTTAATAAAAACAAAGATATTGGCAAAACAAAACAAAATACACTTTCTTAACTGGAAAGAGGTGCCACAAGGGCATGAGAACACATGATGTGATCTCATTATCTCAAAAAACAAACCCACCATACCCAAATATAATTCCTTCTTCAAAGAGCACAGTGACAGAAAGCAATTCATTTAAGCTGTACACCCTGGATAAAGAGCACAATAGTTCCTAAAAAAAAGAATGCATCCTTCTTTTTGCAGCACTAAAATTCAGAAAGTACATAGGCTTTTTGGGAATTTTTATCAGTAATTACTTTTAGATGTTTGATTTTGTCATTAAGTGCAAAAAAGAAAAGAAAGCAATAAGCACTTACGTGTGGGAAAAGAGTTTTGATTCATATTCTGTGAACAATTCATCAGCTTTACAAAAGACGCAACTGGAATATAAATTTTACAAAAAGATCAGTAAACAAAGATGCTTGCTAAGTAAGGGAGTTTCTTCAAAGGAAATATACAAAATCAATTCAAATCAAATCAATTTAAGTTTTAATAAGAATTCAACCAATAAAAAATTTGCTTTTCTATATAAATAAATCAAATAAGATAAAAATGTATGCATTGTGTCAGCTGCACATCAGTTATGTATCTTATGTTAATCAATTAACTGAATAATTCCTAACAGTATAACAACCAGAATTTTTTTGTCATAAAGCAATAACACCAATTACAATCTCATGACAGTTTTACCACAACAAACAGAAGAAAAGCAGAATGAAATCTCTGTCGTTTGGCCCATGGCCAGTATTTTTTACACCTACTTGTTTAGCGGCAATCTTACTGGCCGCAGATGGCAGATCGTGGCAGCCTCAATAACTGCTTTGGAAGGAGGTCCTTCCAGATTTTTCACAGCTTCTCTCACTTGCTTCTGCAGTTTCTTCACTTCTTCCATTTGAGTTGTCAGAAGATACTGCAGTCCTCTGCAGTCACGAAATCTAGGAAGAGATAAATGGGTATTCAAGGATTAAAACATTATTTCAGAACAGATCTATTCAGTTACGTATCTGAAATGCATGGGCTTTAGTTGCAATCTGCTATTTCCAATATGGTGTCATAATTAACTGCATAGATTTTTAAACAAAATAGCAACCTCCAGAATAAGTTATTTTTAGGGATGCACTTATATATGTGTAGAGTCCATATTATATCTTCAGAACATAAAAATGGTTTTACACATACACACAACACACAAACATATATAGACAGAAAAAAAGGAAAATTGGGAAGATAGAGAATATGTGGATCAATTTACAAGAGAAGTGCTATGAAAAAAGCTATATCCACTGACATAATAGTTGCCTTCTTTGTAGCAGGACAGAAAGTTATTTCCATTTAATTTAAATTATTTTAATTCTATTTACTCCTCTGATTGCCTATGGACAAATAACATAAGTTATCAGACAAACTACCCTGAACAGACCCACTGGAAGTCTTAAGCAGATAGAGTAGGCCTTGTGGTATTATGAAGAAGCCAGCTCATGCAATTTGCACATTAACAACCAGCATGAGAATTTCTTACGTCTCTCCCTCATTTAGTCAAGACTGCACAGCATGAATATAAAACTGTACAGATCCACTTAATATTGCAAGTTTATTGCAAATGTTTATGACTTCTCCCATAAACAACATTATAATTTTAATGAAGAAGTTCAAATTAGGAACATTTTTTTTATTTGTGACTTACTTATCTGCCATAGAGAGCTTATTCATTTGCTGTTTGTAATTGCTGGTTAGATCATTTTGTACTCGCTGCACAAGCTCCTCATCTATTGCGTACTGTATTGCTGACTGAATCACATCCAACCACCAAGGTGAACTGGAGCGTATCTGGGGTATAACAGAAAAATTGTGACCATAAATAAATGTCCCTCATGCTTTCCTGGACCAGGTTGTATCATGACAGGCTTAACAGTACTATGAGATCAAACGAATGATGAGAAAACTTGTCTTCTCCAAGTATCAAAGAAAAAATACATTATGCAGAGAAACTGAGTTAATGGAGTAGTAGTATGACTTAAAAAATAATAACCAAAGGAAAGAAGAACATCATACATGGATATGCAATAATATAGGCCCAGGATGTTTTAACAAGTTCTTTTTTTTTATTGAAAAGTTTTACAAAATTTTAACCCCCTTTT
>JANHZT010000162.1:492196-503217 GCA_032468215.1 Stegonotus admiraltiensis
CCTACCTCGGAAGGATGGAAGGCTGAGTCAACCTTGAGCCGGTGAGATTCGATCTGCTGATCTGCTGAACTAGCAGTGTTTGGAGGGAAAACACTCCTCTGTTGTACTTATTGCATAAAAAATAAGAGTGGAAAACCACCAAGACCTGCAGCTTTTTCTTGAATACTGCTAGGATGATCTTCAGAAATGAGATTGGGGGTTATAGGTTGCTGACCTTTACTTTAAATGGTTTCAAAGAGCTGAGACCTATAGAACATGAACATGCCTACAGCTGATTTAAAATTCAGAGTTAAAAAGAAACAAGACAATGGAGGATTCTAAATGCTTTATTTCTACTCTGAAAATGGCAGATAATTCAAGATCTGGAAGGGTACATAGATGATAAGAACTTTGTTTTAGGTAATAAGATACTAGATTTTCAGTGGTAGTTTACTCTCAAGTAAGTGCCCATCGATTGCTTGCTTTAGACTGATTTGTTGTAATGGTATAAATTGAACTTGCAGCAATGTTGTATGCATCCTTACAGAAGAGGGACTTAAGTGAAATAAGATATAGGGCTGTTGAATACTTTTGTTTATATTCCCCCACTTTTCTGAAGTGTGTTTTCTACAAACAAACAAACAAATCCCAATGAATCAGTAATTACATGGTAGTCAGTCACCTTTGTGTGGGTGCCCTGAACAGAAAGAAGCAGTTCTGATTTAATTTAGCCACGTTTAGCTGACATATTTAGGCACATGTCCACGTTCGTTCTTCAATCTATTTTCATGTTCCTGTCAGGAATATAATCTTTCCCTCAGGTTCCATTACATATAATTCAATATGTCCATGATGAAGTAGCTGAAGGTTGAGCTTCTTAAAACTGAAAAACAGCAGATTAGTTATTGATACCCGATAATTTTTTCCCTCAGTGTGCATATTTTTGGCATCCTTCCTCAGCCTTCCTGCTGTGCATCTACACAGATTCGCTAATGACTCAAGATCTTTAATTCAGGCTGCCCCCTCCAGATGTGCTTGGATTCTTTCTGCTTCTTTTCTGGGGAGGGGGGGAGAAATACAGAAGTGTGTTTTCCTGGCTCTATAATTGGGAATACTGGGTTTTGTGGCAGCCTACTATCAACCTTTGGAGAAGTTTCTTGAGATGATTGCGGGGTGCACTTTGTGGCATTTTGTTTGTAGGATTAATAACAGACCTTGGGTTTATTCCTGAAAGGAAGGAGTGAGTTAAACAGGCCTCGCAGTAGGGAAAAAGATGCTTAGAAGAAAGCAATTCTTTGTGCCATGCTATTTCAATGTTTTTTGCCAGGAATATATGCTGCAACAAGTTTCCCTCTTTAAGTAGTTTGACATTTAAGGATATTCAGTGGAGTTTGCAGGAAGCCCGGAACAAAGAATGAAAGGAAATAAACAATGAATCCCAGATTTTTTAAAATTCTGACTTCCACTTCTACCAGGGGTGCTATTCACCAGGTTCTGATAGGTTCTGGAGAACCGGTAGCAGAAATTTTGAGTAGTTCGGAGAACCGGCAAATACCACCTCTGGCTGGTCCCAGAGTGGGGTGGGAATGGAGATTTTGCAGCATCCTTCCCCTGCCATGCCCACCAAGCCACACCCACAGAACTGGTAGTTAAAAAAATTGAATTCCACCACTGACTTCTACCCTTTCTATCGTCTGTGATACTTTACTGCTGTTATTTGTAGACCAAGCTGCACACTATCCATAAGAGAGAGAAAAAATCCCAAAGGTAAAAATATCTACATTTTAAAGAAAGGAACTAGGCAGATGAGATGCTCAAATGTTACAATTTGGGTATGTTGCGGTACTTTCATATCAGACAAAATTCCATGTCTTCTCTTAAATAGAAAGTGTGTGTATGTATGTGAAGGTATTTTTGTAATTGTTGCCTAAGTTAATTTTAATTTCCAGTCTCCAACATACTTTTCTGCATGTAGAAGACCCTTGCTAATTCTTTTAAATAGCAGGGAATTTGTGGACAGTGGGAGCAAAACCATCTCGATTTGCCAGATTTTTAGAAATACTTTTCTCTATCTTTAAAGGCTGCATTGAAAGGTTAAACTGCAGCTGGCAAAATTCTCTCTTCTGTTCAACTTCAAAAGAACTAAGTTCAATTTAATAGACTCCAACTTTCAAAGATGACCAACAGGAGCAGTCAATAATCTCAGATCAATACTATATTGACTAACATAAGGGAGGTTGATTGCAGATGCCTGGATTCACATCCCTGATAATTTATAACATTACTTTTCATTAATATAATGTGCAAATTTAGTTGTTATGGTTTTTAAACCATAATTCATGCTTTAATGTGATTGTGAACTATTAGTGCCAATGGTTGTACTACTTGTGAAACAGCCCATTATAATTCTTCTAGTGCAAAAGTCTAAGTGCAATCGCTACATATAGAATTTATAGAACCATTACTGCTTCTGTATTTTTAATGTGGAGATTTGACAGTGAAATGCTAAATTTCTATTCAGAAATAATTCAGTTAGATATAATTGATTGAAGATCAATCTGACCAAGTTAAATGCCTCTAACAACTTTGAGAAAAGAATGAAGGAGTAATTTGTATCATTGACTACACAAATTCAGCCAGTTATTTCATCGGTGAGGTAGCCTTTAAGTTTCATAAACAAACAAACAAACCCTTCTATATTTATTATATTTAATAAAGTAGCAAATATAGTTTATACAGGAATAGAGGGATGAAGACACAAAGAAAGACCCCTTATCTGCCTCCCTTCCTAGATACAGTATATTGGAACACAGTTCCAGACATCCCAACTAGCATAGTTATACTGATAAAAGAAGATGGAAATTATATTTACCTAGAAGACCTCACATTGAGAAAGGTGAATGTTTGTCCTTCTTCAAAGATATTATGGTAGTCATTTTATTACTGGAAAAGTACATCATGTCAGCTATTACAAATTATATGTATACCTTATCTAAGTATATCCAGTACCTTGAATACTTTCCAACCTTCCATTCCAAAGTTTAATGTGGATTTGCTGATTTCCTTGCAATCATGTGCATATTTTTAATGTGCAGTATCACATCTTCTGTTACATTTCTACACTTGACATTTATCTCTTCTGTTTCCTGGTTTATTCAAAGCAAAAAGTGAAATCCAGTGAAAAGCACCCACTGATGCTGTGATTCACACTAATATTTCATGCTAAGAAGCGGCTATTGTAAAATATCATGAGAAATTGTTCAGTAAATGATCTGTTTGGTGAGTTCTTGTTTTCTATGGCCATTAGTGTCATTTGAAAGAGTTCATTTATTTGAAATGTGTGAATCAACCATGATCCGACTCAACCATGATCAATTCAAGATACTCTGCTTGAACCAATTTGAGATTCAGTTAAAATAATTATAATTTTCATAATTATTAAGAAATAATAAGAAAATAATGAACTATAATGAGGAAGTATCAAAGTACTTGTAGCTATTTCTTTCTTTCTTTGGAAAAATGTGATGAAAATTACAGGGAAGGTAGACTATTTAGTGGAAGTTCAGCTTGGTATCTTTAATCATTTATTTGTAATAAGTTATTAAATGCTTCTCCTGAAACTTTGATAGCAAGAAGTAATAAAAAACAATCTTCAGATTATCTACCAAAGAACCAATTTTACTAAACTGATGCAGAAATGTCTTACAATTAGCAAACTGTTTTAAAATAGCTACTACTATTAGTTACTCTGTTATCTTCTCCCCCGTTGTCTATGGAGATTCTCAGTCATCCAGATCATGGATGACCCAAAGGTGCTTTTTCAAGAGGCAACTAGACTTTCTGGTTTTTCTTAAAAGATGTTTCATTTCTCATCCAAAAACTTTTTTCAGCTCTGACTGGATGGTGGGGAATGGAAGGATTTATACTCCTTGTAGACAGATGGTCATTTGCTGGTCATTAAAAGAATGCAAATGACCAATTGTCTGCAAAGAATATAAACCCTTCCATTCCCCACCATCCAGTCAGAGCTGAAGAAGCTTCTTGGATGAGAAGTGAAAAACCAGAAAGTCCAATTGCCTCTTGAAAAAGCATCTTTGGGATACTCACCCTTTGGTTTTCTTCACTGGCAGACTTGTTGGTTCACATCATCGCTTTAAAAATGGCATTTTGTATACTATAAACAACAAACAAGGTTGAAAAGTGTGAGTATGTGCTCATTATCATCATTGTGCATATAGCATGACTATGTTGTAAAGGAATAATCTGGGTAATATATATATCTAATACCAAACAAACCCCTTTGTGTAGCAAAGGACAATCCCTCAGTACAAGAGGTACAAAACTGGTGGAAAATAAAAAGCAGGAACTGAGAGAATGAAAGCTGAATGAAGAGGAATGAAAGTGGGACCAGAAAGAGACTAAGAATTGCAGGCAGATTGCAAATGGATTGACTGAGATGATACTAGAAGCCAGGCAGTTTGAGAGTTAAAGAGAAATAAGGATAAAGGGAAATGCATTTGGAAAAATGTAGAAGAACACAGGGGAAAAAACCAGATATTTTATTTTTTTAAAAAAGACCAACAGAAGAAACTTGTATGTCTCTTATGGAGACTAACTTGTATGTCCCTTATGGAGACTGTTTTTGAACAACCAGCATAAACAAACCCTTCAAGCAGAGGTGGTATTGAGCTGGTTGGAACCAGTTCTCCCAAACTAGTAGCGGAAATCACAGGTGGGCCCACAAACCTGCCCCGGCACTATGCCATCCTATTTAGGCACATTTTGCAGCCACGTGCACGCTCACATTTGCAAAGCGGTAGGGAAAGTAAGTGAATACCACCTCTGCCTTCAAGCAATGACCAACACTGATAGATTTGAATGTGGCAGTAACAAAGCTACTTAGTTAACTACTTGCATCAGTCTTGAGAGCCCATCACAGTATTCAGCCCCCAACTCTTCAGCTCTGCAAAACCAGTATATCCATATAATCATTTTCAAATCTCTTGCGAAAGCATCCAATTCAATCTGAGCCCTAACATTATTTTATCTGAAAGCTCAATTTTTTGAAGGTGATTCAAGAGAAGCTCTTCAAACTGAACCACCTATTTGAAACTTCATAACCCTCCCCCTTTATACCTAACTGGTTTTTTTCCCCTTCACTCCTTTTAACACAATGTAATTTAATCCCTTTGCTCAAGTATATTTCCCAAGTTCCTTTCTTGCTAGTAAAACAGATTTTTTTTTATTTGTCAGTCACAATCAATTTTTTTTGATGTTTCATTTTAGTCTAGAGGATGGCTATCAGGGGAGGGAACTATTGCTATTTAAGTTCCATCACTACTAATTTAATATGAAAATGTGGCATGTCCTTATGAGTAACTTTCATATTGCTTGAAGGCTGAACATTGGGAATAGGCATACCCTCACTGGCTATATCACTTCGGTGTAGTCAGGGGGAAGCATGATAGCTTAATTGGAATGACTAATGGACGAGACTACTCTGGCTAACTGTGCTTAAAGGTTTTTCCTTCCCAGTTTTCCACTTATTTAGTATTGGCTGTGGCAGCATAATTCTTCAACCCTATGAGTGAAAGCTACCGAATGCTATAGCAAGACATAATATATATAATTTGTTGGTCTACAGCTGCATTCAAATTCAATATTTTCACGTTTGCTTAATATTGGTTTTCACTAACAGAAGCCACAGAGCTGGGTATGTATTTCAGGCAGCACTATAAATGATGCTTGTGGTTGTGTTCAATCATGGCAGAACTTGGAGGAGCAGGGTCTGTTGTTGTTATTGGTTTTGAAGGGCCACCAGGGATGTGATTATTGCTATTCTGCTCTTACTAGACTAGTCTGGGTAAGTTTTTGAGAGGTTTCTTTTTTAATTTTCTAGAAAATTGAAGAGCTTAATTGGTTGCCGTATCTTCCAGGGGTGAAATTCAGCAGGTTCTGACAGGTTCTGGAGAACCTGTAGCAGAAATTTTGAACAGTTCAGAGAACTGGCAAATACCACCTCTGACTGGCCCCAGAGTGGGGTGAGAATGGAGATTTTGCAATATCCTTCCCCTGGAGTGGGGTGGGAATGGAGATTTTGCGGTATCCTTCCCCTGCCATGCCCACCAAGCCGTGCCCGCAGAACCGGTAGGGAACAATTTTGAATTTCACCCCTGACATCTTCCAATTATTGAAAGTGCTGGCCAAAGCTGGGGAGGAGATCTCAGTTCCTCTGCTTCATTTTTAGAGGTCTCATGCTGCTTCACAAAGCACCTTTCAAGAGGATTTCCCAAGAGACTTTGGTAAAGAATGGGCCTCTTAAAAGCTTTGCATTTTTGTTTTGTTTGTCTAATACACAGTCTACTTACCCTAGATATGCACTCAGTGTGCCATAAAACTAACAAACGTCCACCATGTCTTTTGCCTTTACCACCATGCCAGACGATGATTAAACTACATGGTTTATTCTACCATAAAGTGTGGTGTGCTCTACAACCCACTGGGGGCTGTCATTAGGAGCGGAATCTGGAGAGGTCTTGGCTTCTTCCCTGCCAGCAATATTTTCTTTAACTGCTTTTCCAATCAGAGAAATTTGATAAAGATACTTATTCCCATCCGTCTTCTCTTGAAGAAGCAGTAATAGGCTACGGATGGCAATCCCAAGGGGAATCGATGTTTCTCAGTGGAAGCAGCCACAGAAATGATATCTCATTATTTTTTAATGTGCTTGTGGGCCATAAATGTATTCTTTGTTTCATTACAATAACATTGCACTAGTTAATTAGATTGGGTGATTCCAGGTAAATAGAAAGACCTTCAATTAATTGATACACTCTCTGGTGCCCACAGTTGTTCTCATTTCCACATTGCATATTAAAGACTCACTACAGTTTTCTCGTGGGACAGTTGGGTAAATCTTATGTTCCTGTTATTGTATTGAAGAAATTTTTCTGCCTTCCTCTCAGCCCTGCTAAATCATCTTCATTCATTCCAGTAATTAATAAGGCTGATTCAAAAGAAAGAGAAGCATCTTATTTATTCTAACATTGCTTCATTGTCTTCCCAACAATGAGCAAAATCCATCACTATGAAACTTCACATTGGAGCAACTAAATAAACATTGTGGTAGGCAGTTTCAGTAGCCAACAACAGTAAAACACATACACATTCATTCTAACCATCCATAAAATTATCTAAAGCACAGATTGGTAGGAGAGGAGGTTTGCTGATAAGCTATTATTGGGAATAACCAGCACATAAAATGGCACTTAGAAGGCTGTATGAGTTGTCAGGAAAGAAATGTATCTTCAGGCTATACCCAGAATAATTCCCTGTAGACGCCTCAAGTCCATATACTTTAAAGGGAGTTGAAGATGAATAGGCTGAAGCATTCTCATCAGAATACTTCTATTATTCAATTATTGTCTGGCACATTCCTAAACCCAAGTGGGAGGGTAAACAAAGTGTGCTGGTGGAAGTTTGCCAATTTTATGGTGCACTATTTTCATATTACCAGTTAAATGGCACCAGTGGAAATTATATTAGGCAGAAAAGAAACTCACTGGTGGTTTCATATTTTACATTATGCCATGGCTTAACTATGAACTATATAACTATGATAATAAAACAATTATTGGATCGTCTCACAAAACAGATTAATCCAAAAACAAGCTGAATAATTATTATGTGTGGGTAATCTATAGTTGGATTCACAGTCTAAGACTGGTGGAAGCTAAATTATTCAAGTTCTAATCAAGGATCTAAGAATTACTAAGGTAGCATCTAAGAATATTTGTTTGTTTGTTTGTTTGTTTGTTTTGGGGTTTGTTTGTTTTTTTGAAAAATTAGGGTATTCGGGTCTCATAATTCAATATTTCCAGATATTGAGGAACTCCTTTAAGTATTGCTCCAAGAGCTCCAGTCACAACTGGTATAACAATGTACTCCTTTTTCCATAAGCATTCAGCTTTGATCTTTAATTCCCAGTATTTTGTAGATTTTCCTAGCATCATCTAGTAGACTGTCTTCCTTTCAATAACAGTTGGATCTTAAAGTCCCGTAAGATCTTAACACACTCTTTTATTATTATATGTACAAAAATGTGAAATCACATTTGCCATTTTTATCTAGTGTTGGCCTTCATAAGCATTTTCTTTTCATCTTAAGGATCCAGGATGTGATAATGTATTGGTGTAATATATGTGGTGGATCCAATCAGTGTAATCTTTGTAATTGACAGGGGAAAGTTTTTGACATTGTGTATATTTTCTTAGTGCTGTCCAAGATTTGGCACCCAGTGTGCTGATAATTATTAAGATTATCATGGCTAGTTTATGCCTTAATATTTCAGCTTTGATTTTTAGATCTTGATACTTTCTAATCTTCTTCAATTCTTTGTCTTCTATTCTACTATCCCCTGGTATTGCCACATCAATTATTCACACTTTCTTCTTTTCAACCACAGTTAAATCTGGTATGTTATGAGCCAAGAGTTTCTCAGTCTGTATTAAGAAATTCAGCAATATTTTAACCTGTTCATATTCGACTACTTTTTCAACTCTAAATTCCCACCAAATTTTACAGATGTTCTGGTGAATCATTTTGGCAACTGTTTTATGTCATTGTTTACAATCAGTTTATGGTAACTTCTTACACAAACTGATTATAAGATCTACTGTTTCATCTGCTGCTTTTCACAATTTGTACTTTGAATTTGATGGGGGTTTTTTTCAATTCTGACTTTGATTGTGTTAATTTGAATAGCTTGCTCTTGAGCAGCCAAAATCAAGCCTTCACTTTCTTTTTAAAATGTTCCAGTTGTAAGCCATTGCCACGTTTTATCATTATCCATTTTCTCTCAATCTTTCCTAGAAATTGACCATGAATTATTTCCCTTGACAGTATTCTGTTTGTCTTTTTATCATGTTATTTTGATATACACATTTTGTTTCCTGTACATTTAGTAAGTTCCCATTTTAACTTGCATCCATGCTTCTTCTTGGCTATCTTTTACATAATCATTATTACATTACTGTTAATCACATAATAAGCCAGATGTTTAGATTGTATTTGGCATTTTTGTCCTCTTATTGACTCCTTTCCAAGGACCTAGTATAGGCAGATGTTGTTTAATAATATTAAATGTATCACTGCAGGATGTAAGCTGTTCCAAATAAAGTTACCTTTTGCAATTGACTGTTGGTGATTTGTCAGTGCCAATAGTGTTCAAGTGGTGCTCCAGATACTTATTATTATTTTGATTTATATGGCCACTCATTTCATTTAAGAGATCTAGGTTTAATGCAGTGTCTGGCTTCATGAAAGTCAATATCTCAACTCTCAAGTCCTCATTAAAGTGAAAATAAAAACACTGCCGTGACCTGTTTCAACATGACATCTCAAATTACTCCACCTTGATACTTTAAATCAAACAGGACAGCTTAATTTGGCTAGTCTCTTCACTACAGTGGAAAGGGGTCCAAGTCCCTCTTTAAAGGTGCAGCAATTGTTTGTGCTGCAATCCATAGAAAAGTACAGATTTAATCCAGAATGCCACTTCATCACAATAAAGAACCTTTCAAAGATTTTTGTAACTGTAAGGTGAATATACAAAGGAAAGTGAAGCATTATACACCACACTGCTATTATGTTTTCCCTACACTTCATAGGAAATAATATGTATTCAAACTTTAGTATAGTATTTATGAACTAACATGGCCTGTTTGTATACACATTTTTTTATCCAAAAATAAAGTACAATTTATATTAGAACTTTCCTTTGTGGGTTTCTAAGTCTTAACACAGGTGGATGTAATTGATGCGTGCACATCATTGTGGTAGTATGGCTGTTTATTTTGTGCCACAAGCAGAGTATGGTTAATGTTCCCCTCTATGTTGTTGTATCCTTTGACAAGTTGCAATGAGATAGTTGAGATCTTTGACATGAATGAAGGCCAATATATGTGTCCCAGGATAATGTTGCAGGATCTGTTGCAGAGGTTTAATCTTCTGAGATTTCAGACTAGTGATGGAGCCCATCTTTAGGGAACTTCTAGCTCACCAGAATCTGTTGATCTTCAACATTTGATGGTTCCTTTGTTCAGTTGGTTTGCTACATAAAATAAAAAGGGAAACAGCCTTCCCTCATATAATTCAGTCTTAATTGAGCTTGAAGTCTGAATTCTTTGCATTCTTTTGAGCTCATCGCAAACAAATACACAGTCTTAGATAAGAGATACTTTCTCAACAAATGTTGAAGTGTTATCTACAATTTTTCACAGGCACAGTGTGCACATAATTTTTTTTTGTAAAAGCAATTATACCTCAGCGCTTACATAGTCTCTTCTCTCTAATCTTCTCAGAAATTGTTCACACCCTGTATGATGTGACCTCAAATGCAGTGTGAAAATATCACAATTCACAGTTTAAAACCTCTCCAGGCTTCTTCCACTCAATAATTTCCTTATTGTTATAAATTAATAACACACTCTGCAACTCAACGGATGTAATTTTAGATCTGACTTATAAAACAATATGCGGTTTATAAAATTAACCAAGAAATGTTGTTGATTTCAGAGGGAAAGAAGTCCTGAAGTGATAGGGTTCCCTTCCAAAATACTGTGGAAAACATCCTATCTCTTTTCATTTGGATGAAAGAGAGCAAAGCAGTGTACATTCCAGAGATCATTTCCTGGAGTGTACAAACCTGTCCTCAAGATCTGATACTGGTGACCCAACACCAGTATTAGCATTTGTGAATGCAATTCATTGTTATTTTTCAGGAAGTGAATACATCTCACTTTTCTGCATAAGGGAACTACTAGAGACATATAGGGATGTGGTGGCTCAATGGCTAAGATGCTGAGCTTGTCAATCGAAAGGTCGGCAATGCAGTGGTTCAAGTCCTTAATGCCATGTAACAGGGGGAGCTCCCATTACTTGTCCCAGCTGCTCCCAACCTAGCAATTCGAAAGCACGTAAAAATGCAAGTAGAAAAATAGGGACCACCTTTGGTGGGAAGGTAACAGTGTTCCGTGTGCCTT
>JANHZT010000163.1:115509-125523 GCA_032468215.1 Stegonotus admiraltiensis
GAAGGAAGGAAGGAAGGAAGGAAGGAAGGAAGGAAGGAAGGAAGGAAGGAAGGAAGGAAGGAAGGAAGGAAAGATCTAAGACATATGGAAAATGCCAGCTTGGTGAAGACTGGTCTAACTCATGAAGCTGAATACACTGTTGAGAATGGCTTATCTAGCTAAAGCACCAAATTTGCTTGTAAGAGAAATGAAAGGGGAAAGACATCTGATCATGCAGACTAGTAACTGATTCTGACCAGGCTCATGAACTTCTAGCCAACAACTTCTTCAAGGCTGAAAGAGTTTTATGAGATAAGGACAGGTTTTTAAAAATGAAAATGGCAGTATGACTGCTTTTATATCTCTTTCCTTGTAACAGTATTACCGCAACGGCTGCCAGCATTGGTGCAGCAGGAATTCCTCAAGCTGGCCTGGTCACAATGGTGATTGTATTAACCTCTGTTGGTTTGCCTACAGATGACATAACGCTTATCATTGCGGTGGATTGGTTTCTGTGAGTATTTTTCTGTACGAAGTAGACTAAAGACACGAGTGGAAACCAAATTTATCAGTCATTGTAGTTCCTTTCCTGAAGAAATGTATTGGGTCTCTTTGAAACGATACTCGGTTACGTTGCATACAAATGTCAAACTGTCATCTTATATAAAAAGAAGACTAGAATAGGATATTTATCTGGATTTTTTTGGCAGAGATATGAAAGTTATTCAGTCTCTGTTCACCTTCCAAGCTGTAGTTTTTAAAAAGATGCATTATTCAGTCTCGCCAGCAACCGTATTTTCAACATTGAATATTTTATTCTTAATATTTTATTTTAATTGGTTTTAATGGGTTCGTCAAAGTTTTTTAATTTATTGGGGCCAAATTTATATAATGTATTTTAAATTGCTTTTAATGTTTGTATTTATGTTTTTTAGTTTTGGCTGTACACCACCCTGAGTCCTTCGGGAGAAGGGTGGTATATAAATTTGAAAAATAAAATAAAATAAAATAAACATGCAAATCTTAATTTCCCTGTTATTTGTTTCTTAATGAACCCTTTCAAATGCTGCAGCTTGCGGCCACTTAGTTTGAGTCTCCTTGTGAGAGAAGGAAGAGGCCCAAAAGAAAATATGAATGTTAAAAAACACCTACATGCTGTTCCTTCTTGGAACTGCTATTTAATTTTTAAATATGGTTCTTATTTCGTTTCACTGTTTATTTTTTTCCCCATCAGTCCAGTATCATTTTCTCTTTACTACTGTGAAAATATTGAAGCACATATTGCTGATGTAATTTTAAGGAAAGAATGTGGACTTGTCCTTGGAGGTCATGGTTGACTTAATTTGCATCATGTTCCCTAGGGATCGTCTGCGCACTACTACCAACGTTTTGGGAGACTCCATTGGTGCAGGAATTGTTGAACACTTATCCCGTCATGAGTTATGGAACAAGGATGCTGAAATGGGCAACTCCGTGATTGAGGAGAATGAAATGAAGAAGCCTTACCAGCTGATTTCACAAGAGAATGAGAATGAAAAGCCCTCAGACAGTGAAACCAAGATGTAAGGTAGACGAAAGCTGACACAAAGCACTAGAGATATGGAAAATGTACACTTTCTTTGGTCCTTCTGCTTGTTCCTCATTTCTTCTTGTACTCTCAAAGCACTGAAAAGGTTTAAGGATGAACTAGATATTACGAGAGACATAGAGTGTATGACATGCCTCCTCTGTCTTGTGATAGCTAGGTTAGAGCAATGAACAACAGCAGGCTGTTGCTCCAAATGCCTCACCTTGTTCCTTCCAGTAAGGAAGGCCAGAGGAGGGCAAAGCAAAGCACAGTATTGCCATGTCTTATATTGTGTTTACCTAGACATACTTTCCCTGGCCTAATGCCTTCCTGGTGTGAGACTACAACTCCCAGAATTCCATGCAGCAGACATGCTGGTTAGAATTCTGGAAGTCATAATCCACTACATTTGTGGGACATCTGGCTGGAGAAGGCTGCACAATTTGTGCGGGAGAAAATAGGGATGAGCTGAGCTGCGCGTTTTTCAAAATTGGTGAAAAAATATTCCAAATTCATGGCTGCAGGCCATTAAAAAAAAAAATAGGCATTACACAAAATGATTTGCAACATTTTAATGGGTGGTAAATATTTTATCAAATTAGCAAGCTTATTCGAGAATATATATATATATATATATATATATATTCTTATCCTGTTAATGTGATCTCATTTAATATAAGCTGAAACAGCAAAACAGAAGAAATCCTGAAAGAGGCTCTAGCATTTTGTTCAAATGCTACATGTTCTTAGCACCATCAAGTCAATCTTTGACATTTCATGCTATTCCTAGAGAAATTAATAGCAAATTTTGATTTCCTTTTTTTAAAAAGATAGTGTTACCTTATTTCATGGCTGTTAGAACAGCACAAGTACGAATACACTTTTTCCCCTAAAGGATGAAATAAGTGAATAATATTTCCCACAGGTCATTATATTTATGAATTAAGCAAAAACTACTAATCATGTGTTCATTTCTAACCAATGGGATATTTTAGTATCAGAAAGAGGCTTGTGCTTCTTGGTACTGTGCACCTTCAAATCCCATTGATTTTGTATATCACAAACCTGCAAATACCTCTGTGTATGTGTAACATTGTGACTCTCTTTTAGATGATAGTATTTAGCACAAATACTGCTACTCATACACACTGTTTTTTTTTCCAGGATCAGAGATCAAATGCACACACATTAAAAACATATGCACTTTGGAACAGGAAATTTATCTTATAGTTGCTTCGTTGCTATGGACATATTGAATTATTGCTATCACAGCAATTGTGATGTCATTATTTGATCAAACAACTGTAAATATTCTGCTGATTTAATCTAGTGAGGCTTAGATAAATTATAACCCACCAATCATATATAGTTTTCAGAAAGTAACTGCTTTTGCCTCCTACAGAAACTGTTAATATGGTGGGATTAGAAACAGTTAGGGTCCAGGAAGATTACCATGGGTCATAAATTGTCCTGCCTTAAATCTCAATTTACCACTGAGTTTTCAATGGGAATTGAGATCCTCGCTGATTTATATCCATATGGCATTTCCAATCAATCATGGGAATTATAGTTTAGTCTGATATTAAGAATCCTGTTGAAAATCCTTAGCCTACACACAAACAAACACAGATACACATACACTCCACTTAAATTTACATGAAAGAGAAACCATCTTTAAGCCAATTAGAATTTTTGGCAAAGATTTAATCTAACAGTTCATCATCACCGTTGAGACTTTCCTGATACTTCCATTGAATTTAGCAATCTAAAGACCATGATATGAATTCTAAAACACACATATTTTAAAAACAACCCAAATGAAATAAAAAAAAACCTTGTTTCCAGGCAGACTTTGCTGGACGTTATGCACAATGCTAAGCCATCATCATACAGATGAGCAAAAAGATCTCAAAACAAAGAGTTAGCTGACATAGAGGTGATCTGCTATGATCAAACTAAGAAATAAATTGGAATTCTGTTTCTCATAGCAGCTTGCTTGTTATATACAGTAGGAACTAGAGATTGCAGCTGAAAAGAAACTTACTATAACCTAGCAAAAAAACAAGGGTTTGCTGTGATATAGTTTACTTAATAATAGATTGCAGGTTATTTTAAACCACAATTCTTGACTGCACATTAAGGCAAGCCACCAGGAATCTGCTATTGAAAGAAAATTGGGTTTGGTTTGTCCTTCCTTGTTGCATAGGAATGGCTTTCCCCAAAATTCTTTCTACTAATGATATAGTCCCTGACTTACAACCAAAATTGAGGCCAAAATTTATCTTGATAAGTGAGAATTTGTAAGAGTGAGTTTTGCCCCATTTTATGACTGTCACTGTGGTTAAGTGAGTCACTGCTGTTGACAATTTAGTAACATGGTTGTTAAGTGAATCTGGCTTTCCCATTGACTTTGTTTATCAAAAGGTGATCACATGACCCTGGGACACTGGAACTGTCATAAATATGAACTAGTTGCCAAGCATCCAAATTTTGATCACATGACCATGGAGATGCTGTAATGGTTGTGTGAAAAATGGTCATAGGTCACTTTTTTCAGTGCCGTTGTAACTTGGAAGGGTCATTAAATGAATGGTTGTAAGTCAAGGACTACCTGTACTAGTTTGTGATTTACACTGTCTGCAACTATAGCTAGGATGAGTTTAAATTAAACTTCTGCAGCTAAATTGTCTGCCAATCCCTGTGTTTAACTCTCCAGCACAGGGGTGTCAAACTCAAGGCCTGCGGGCCGGATCCAGCCCACAGTGTGCTTAGATCTGGCCTGCGAGCCCGTCCAGGAAACAGCAAAAGACTGGCCCGCGGTGCCTCTGCCAGTGAAAACAGAGCTCAGGGGGAGGACACGCATGCCTTCTGGGCTCTGTTTCCGGCCACGATGGCCTCCTGCAGCCCTCTGCCAGTGAAATGGAGATCGGGAGGACTGCATGCGGCCTTCCTGGGCTCCGTTTTCACTGGCAAAAGGCTGCAAGAGGCCGTCGTGGCCAGAAACGGAGCCTCGATGAGTAATGTCAATATGGCTATGCCCACCCTGGCCACGCTCATCCCCCCACAAAGGTCAAACACAGCCCTGATGCGGCCCACAATGAAATCAAGTTTGACACCCCTGCTCTAGCAGGAAAGATTTTAGAAACTCTTGACACCGTGTTAAGTATGAGTATACAGACGGAACTCTAGACAGCAATGCCTACAAAGCATGTGTCAATTTGTGCTTTCATAGTGAAACTACAGAGCCAAAAATGCTTTCAGGAAGGGGAATCTTCCAAAAATTGGTTAAATGCATTTTTTAAAAAAAACAACTGGTTTAAAGACTAAACTTTCTATTCCACTACCACTTTCTCTATGTTAGCAGCATCCATCTGATAGACTCTGCTAACACAGAGGGGAGATAACTTTGTATAAAAATAATACTAACGTGGTGCTTGATTATTTTTTAAGAAAAAGAGTATATAAAGAGAATAATGAAAACATTTAATAAATATTGAAAATGTAAAAGACTTTTTTAAAAAAAGAGGTCTTCGGGACTAAGAAAGGACAGGTTTTTTTAAAAAAAATTGGCATGAGATTGTGATATTTGTCCATTTGAAGCTTGCTGTTTCCCAGAGCCCATTTATTTTTAAAAAAATAAGATTTTTAAATTATATTTTACATGCGTGGTCACAGGAGACAGGAAGGAAAGCTTTATACAAGCAGAATAATCTCTGCATTGAATGGGATGCTTGAAGGAAGCCTTTGTGACCTGTTACATTCCATATGTGTGGGACTCCTAAACCATTATTCCCTTTTCTGCTAGGCAGGAATAATGGGAGACTCCCACATTTGAAAGAGTTTGACTTCATAAGATGGTGTAAATATAAACATACATTGGTTGTATAGTTGTTGGAAAAGTATTTTAATAGCATTTTTGTAAAATAGGGCTGAGTTATTCCTTATAGCTGCCAATCTGATACCATGTTTCCCCGAAAATAAGACCCTGTCTTATATTTTTTGAACCACAAAATAAGCCCTTGGCCTTATTTTCATGGAGGTCTTATTATTTTGGGGCGCGTGGAGCAAGACAGGATTCCTCTTGCCATCTTACCTGATTTCCAGCTCTGTCTCCCTAACCCTAATCAGAGGAAATGGTGGGGACCAGCTGCACATGCGTTTAAATCTTTTTGGGGAGGGCTTATTTTCAGGGAGGGCTTTATTTGGGGGGGGGGCTATTTTAGTGCATGCACTCAAAAGCCCAATTGGGCTTATTATCCGGGAAGGTCTTATTTTAGCTCTTATTTTCGGGGAAAGACGGTATTTCAAGCTTCATTCATTTGTTCCCAAGATTGTAAGACCACCGAAAGCTACAAGATGAGTTTCATCCTGGCTAATTCTCAGAATTCTGCAGTTATGCCCTGATTTTTTTTTAATGTTATTGTTACAAAATGGTTATTTCACATAAAAATTGACATTATCCAATCTAAGCTAAGATAGCTGGCCATTGTCTGATGAAACAGAAGACATTTTCAAGGTTCCGTCTCACAATTAGATTCAGAGCCACCAAGCATTACAGACAAATCTAGGCAGATTAAAAGAGAGATGATTTGCAATAGAATTCTCGGATTCAGTGTTGAAATCTTAAGTAAACTACTGGTCTGGAGAGAAACATTTAATTTTTTTGAGTTTTGACTATCAGATGTGGGAGTGATATTTCTATTTAATCCAGGCTTATAGCAGACCAACTCATTTTCCATCAGCTGCTGCTCACAGTTTACAATAGACCTTTTCTATCCATCCCCTCTCCCAGAGGTGGTTCGGTTCGGGCAAGCCGGTACCAGCCCGGATATAATGCCATCCTATTTAGCCACATTTTCTAAACTGGGCACATGCACATGTGAGCAAAGAGCATGCACAGTGGTGGCTTGTGCGAGTGTAGCGAGAGAGAGAACGCGCACTCTCACATTTGTGAACTGGTAGGGAAGGTAAGTGAATCCCACATTTATAAACCAGTATAGCAAACACTATACTATACTAATTCATAAAGGGAAATAGGCTCCCTTGCGCTTTTCAAATCTCTCAGTTTCTATTCCTTTTGCCTACTCGTGGAATAATTCCCAATGGTAGTAGTTTACAAATGTACAGTCTGTTCATTTCTGGCTAGCGAAGAGTCTTTCCTCACTACTCAGTAGGTTTAACATAAGCGAGGCCTGCCTTATCTAGCCTGTGAAAATCCAGACAATCACAAGACCGCAGCAAAGAGTTGGAATTTTGTATACTTCTTCATTTTCATTGTGGATTTTTATAACCCAGATCCAGTAATCCTAATATGAACCACAAACCACTCACAAACCCTGTATTTCCACTGGATGCCTCCTGTCGTGTTCCAGGCCAGGGATGGGCAATTAATTTTCCCAAGGGTAAAAGCCCCACCCTAAATTGTGGCACCTTTTGAGGGACATTGTCAAACTGATAACACAAACAAAAAAAGCTGGCTTGAAGTTTCCGAAACACATTGAGGATTATCTTAAAAGTGTGACAGGTGAATAAAACCGCACAAAGATTTAACATTTCAGATTGTTAAATGGGATTGCTTCTCCTTTGAAAAAGAGTAGGAATTAACTCAGTGTGTCTGATGGTGTTTAAAGTAATGCAAAGCTCTTATGTAATCTCTGACTGTACTCAGTAAATGGATGTGCCTTTTTTAATTATTTGTTTCTTGTTTGCGCTAACAAAAGGAAAACCTAGATTAGAGACAGGTGTTTTCTGAAATGTAACTAGAGATATTTTTATAGTGGTACTGTAATGTGTACAAAGTTAATATTAAATTGTATGGAATAACTTTTACTATGGTTTGCTTTTGAACGGATACTATTTTTGGAAAGGGGTTGAAAAGATTTTCATGTAAAGGGCTATCATTCCGTGCTGTCACTTTAGGAGAAAATGGTATTACAAAGTGTGGCAGTTCTTTAACTTTATACTAACTCTGTTTCTTACAGAAATCATGAGCCATAGAATATTCTCTCTTTTGTGCCTGTTCTGAGTTGGCAAGTGATGCACCCAGGGTGTGGCTTGAGAAATATTACTTTGTAGATGTATTTTCAATTAAAAAGCAAATAGTTTTACATTATTTGTTTTGAAAAGTGTGGTCTTTTTCTCCTCAGTGAATAATGAGTCTTGAGGTGTACTAGAATCTACACCAGGGGAGTCAAACCCAAGGCCCGGGGGCCATATCCTGCCCATGGGATGCTTAAATCTGGCCCATGGGGCCGCCCTGGAAACAGCGAAGGACTGGCCCGCGGTGCCTCTGCCAGCGAAAATGGAGCTCGGGAGGGCTGTGTGTGGCCCTTCCAAGCTCCGTTTTCACTGGCAGAGGGTTGCAGGAGGCCATCAGAGCCGAAAACGGAGCTCAGAAGCCCATTTTCTCTGGCACAGCTCTTGGGCCACCACAGACGCCCTCAATATGAGTGACGTTGAGCTGGCCCCTGGCCACACCTACTCCGGCCCCCTGAGGTCAAACACAACCCTGATGCGGCCCTCAATGAAATTGAGTTTGACACCTCTGCTCTATAGACTTACAATAGCTATTCATTATACATGTTGGCCTCGGTCCTAAGAATGCTCACCCAGACATAAACCTGATTTCATCCAGGAAAGATAAAGGTAAGGATGCCCTTTGTCAACTAACTGCTACATTTTAACAGGTTTTTATTGGCAGAAATCATTTAGCACTGCACATGGGTGAAATTCACTTACCTTTCCCTACCAGCTCGCAAATGTGAGCGCGCACACCTCCTCCACGCATGCGCAGAGCCTTCTGCATATGCACAGAGGGTCCAAAACAGGGCATGATGATGTGCGGGCAGGTGGGCGGAGCCTCTCACTGCTGGCACTACCAGATTGCGCGATCCGGATAGATCCAGCTGAATTTCACCCCTGGCACTGCAGTAATCATTCAAGTAATCATTTGAATACCTGCAGGCCAGGTATGGCAACCCTAACATAAGATCTTCAGTCAGTCCATATGACAAGCTTTTCCATCCAGAGTTCTTTGGAAAATGACTTCCTCCCAAGTTATGTACCAGTGAGCATAACGCAATTATTCTATCTATATGCAGTCAGTGAAGTGTCTGAGTTGAATCTGATATTGGTGATAACATCCTTATTGTTTTTTAAAAAAGTGTTTTGCTACTTTCTGCTTTCAGGTTGATTTTTCACATCTAGCTTGATGGTGATGAAATATAAACAGTTGCTCACTTTTACGGAATATTAATATCTCAAACTTTATTAGATATTAGGAAATATTAAATTAGTTAAGTATTAACAATATTATTAACTATGGTATCAAAGCATCTGCAGTATTATATTCTAGTAAAGCAGATAGGTGTGTCCAGATATATTGTATTACAACAAATGTCATTTTTTCTGGCTGGATTCTATATTGTCATCCCATCACATTTTAAAGAAATAATAAAGTAGTTCCCTTAAGAATAGCGAAAGACAACTTACAAGATCATCTGCTATTTGCCTATTTGGAAGAATAGAGGAGTCCTCGTAGAATCCTAGAATGATTCCTGGAGTCCACAAATTATAACATTCTGTTTTTTCAACTTTATTGCCAGATAGCATATATTTACTGTATTTTCAGAAGTACTGAATCTTGTTCATTCAATTTGCCTTCTTACAAAATAGCAATAGCTTTATAGATTTAGATTTATATACCGCTTCACGGTGCTTTACAGCCCTTTCTAAGATGTTTACAGAGTCAGCGTATTGCCCCCAACAATCTGGAGCCTCATTTTACTGACCTTGGAAGGATGGAAGGACGAATCAACCTTGACCGTTCAAAATCGAACTCCTGGTGGTGAGCAATGAGTTAGCCTGCGGTACTGCATTCTAACCACTGCCCCACACCACCATGGGCGCTATAAAGGTAAAGGTTCCTGATAAAGGTAGTCGTTCCTGATTCTAGGGCCAGTGCTCATTTCCATTTCAAAGCCGAAGAGCCAGCGGTGTCCGAAGACGTCTCCGTGGTCATGTGGTCAGCATGGCTAAATACCAAAGGCGCATGGAATGCTGTTACCTTCCCATCAAAGGTGGTCTCTATTTTACTACTTGCATTTTTATGTGCTTTTGAACTACTAGGTTGGCAGAAGCTGGGACAAGTAAGGGTGCCCCGTTACACGGCACTAGGGATTCGAACCGCTGAACTGCCGACCTTTCAATTGACAAGCTCAGCATCTTAGCTGCTGAGCCACCACATCCCTTCTGGGCGCTATAGGAAGTAGCTATTATTCCTATAAGTTTCAGACCTTTTTATGGCATGCTTCCTTAAAACAAGGAAATGCGAATTCAAAGGAAGTGATTTCAGTGGGACATATTCTGAAGTAGATTTTCATACAGGGAAACATACACTGCTCAAAAAAATAAAGGGAACACAAGCAGAAGACATCCGAGATCTGAATGAATGAAATAGCCTTATTAAA
>JANHZT010000163.1:158557-172079 GCA_032468215.1 Stegonotus admiraltiensis
GCCAAGCTGTCTTAGGAATTCTGGGAGTTGAAGTCCACAGGGTGTGAAAGAGCCAAGTTTGCCTACCACTGCGCTAAAATATGAGTGCTAGACAAGCAATCTTGTCATGTGGTCTCGGATACTGGCCGGATGCTGCTGAGGTACTTCGATATTTACAAGTGAGTAAATGCAACTTTTGAATGTACTTTTAAACTTTTTAATTGCTTAAGGTTCTTCTGAAGATATGAAAGATGGTTTTTAAGGAAGGATGAGACCTTTGGGCTGGGTCCACACATTGTGCTTATCCCTCATTTGAATCATTTGGTTTTGTCTTATTGTGATCACTACAGTGACCATATATCCTTTATTAGAAAGGAGAGACCTATATTTCAGAAAGCTGTCATTCAGATTTATTTAATAGTTTTAGTTTCTGGGTTTTGCTCTTGAAATTTGCTTTGTAAGACAAGATTACCGTATAAATGTAAACAATAAGTTTTTTTTCCTTATGAACTTCTTTCAGATTTGCCCCTTTTTTGAGTTTGTCCTTTGTTTTTTTCCAAGAAAATGGTAGTTACATAACCCCCCTCCCAAACCAGTGTTGCAGGTCAGCCACATTTGTGTGACCCTGGCCAAATTAAATATGAATTAATTTAATAAAATGTGGCTAAGGAAACCAGGGCTAAATGTAACGTGTGAATCAGGTCAGTGCAATCTTATAAAGTTCTACCCTAAAAGAAGCCCCTGAGCTTAAAGGTAATGTGCAGAAATACATGTAAGCAGGGAAAACATTTCTGCCATTTTTTGTTTTTTTTTAAATATGTTTCTAAATAGAAAATAAGAATACATTCCCACATAGATAGATTTGGTTAATTAAATATTTGGGGACTCATATTTGAATATGTGGATAAAAAGAACAGAAGCATTATCACATGGAAATCTTACCTGGATTTTATTAATATGGGTTGGAAATAAAATGTTTGAAAAGAGTTCCTATCAATTTAACTAATATTAAAAGGTAACTAGTCACTTAAGCTCAAGGGCTCTATCCCAACTAAATATACATGGAACATAATTAAAATCAGACTTATTTTTATATTGGAAAGATATCTGATATTTCTAGTTCAAATAAGTATTTATGTGGAAATTGACAAGTCCAAATGTTCTTCTTAAAGATTAGTGAAATTGGACAATCTGGATTTATCAACTTTTAATCAACTGTTACATTATAAATTATTTGACTGGAAATTTCTATTAAATTATTATTTTGCCAAGAGGTAAAAGGAAAAAAAAAGTCTTAAAATGTATTGTTATGAACAAATAATAAAAAAATTGAAAACAAACAAGTAGGAACAAATGGTCATGGATTATTTTTTTAAAATCAGATCTTTATTGTTGGTACTACTATCTGAAATAGGTTGTGGTACATTGTTTATCAAAAAAGAATAAAGGATCACACATTCAGAAACAGAGGATTTAATAAGGTAGGAAAGAAGGCACGGTAAGAAAATATTAATTTATTTCTACAAATATGGGTTTACTTACTGACTTATTTAAAAATAATTCCAGCCTGCCCTTTATCCTTAGGATCTTGAGGTAAGACTTGCAGTTTGCTTAATAAATAACAAATAATAATTTTTTAAATAAATAAATTGAAAATAATTTTGAAAACATTACATCTAAGCTTCATGGTACTATTCTATAAGGTCTTCAATATTACATTGCTGAACTTGCATCAATACTTTTAGACTGTGAGTGCTATAATATCCAGGAGAATATATTGATAAACATATTTTGAGACTTACCCAATTGTTTTAATTTGAGTTTTAGAATGAAGTTAGAATAAATATGGAGAAATGAATGGATTCTTCCAAAAAAGTCCCGAAAACAAGAGGATTTGCTATACTTTTAATTTTTTTTCTCATAGAAGGGAAAAGTTTCTATATTTATCCTAGTTTGAACATTTGCATGTACATGCAACATATACACATTTCTTGTGTAAGGTATTTAGAATCTGTCATTTTAAAAAGTATAATCTAGACATGTTTAATTACAGATGTTTTGTCTGATTGATATTTGTTCCAGTAAACTGCTTTTAATACTGTATTGGGTCTTCTAAAACTGATTTAGCCTATTTCATTTTTTGAGAAACTTGAAAAGATTTCAACAAAGAGATAAGAAAATAGTGAAGTCCACTTGAAAAACTGTAAGATTAAAATTGATCAAATATTTGGGCCATACATGTAATATAGTATTAATCAATTTCTAAAGAAAACTTTCTTTGAAAATTTGCATAGTTGGATACAGTACAGAAAAAAGTGAGGTTAAATAGTGGTGAATAAGCTTTTGGGACCTATGAAGTCATTAATATATTTTGGAGCAGATACATACCAATAGTTCATAAAGTTTTTGATCAACTTTGTACTGATTTTACTAATGACATCAGTGACAGTTATTCAATTGGGCTGCCCACTCCCTTGATCTTTACAGTCCCCACCTTTCTTTACCTTCCCTTAACTGCTACATGCTGTTGTGGCAGCCACATATGGTTGGCTTCAACTAGCATCCCTATTTAGTTTTGTAGACCTTTTCTTTCCCTATCTCCCCTTAGCCACTCCTTAAGGGCATCATACATGGAGGTATTTCTCAACTTACGACCATGGGAATGCTACAAGGGTCATTAAGTGGGAAAATGGTTATAAGTCACTTTTTTCAGTGCTGTTGTAACTTCAGATGGTCACTAAGCAAACTGTTGTAAGTCAAGGACTACCTCTCTCTATATATACACGACTTCAAGGATAACAAAAGAATGACAGAGAAATTACTGGAACCCAGGGTGGCCTGGTTCAATATGCTGCACTTGAAACCAAAATACAGAAGCTTCTTATCCTTACCTTCCCATAGCTGCTGATGTCCTTGGCTTTTTTCCCAACATCCTATTGAAATATATATGGAACACACACGTTTATTCAATTTTGTCTCAGAAGACTTTATAAAAAGATCTACAGCCCTAAGAATTTTAAACATAACTACCATTTCACAACTTACTTTCCATGTTGTAATTCGTAAAATCAAAATCTTTTTGACTACAAAGCAGTGGTGGGTTGCTACTGGTTCTACCTGGATCAGCGAACTGGTAGCAGTGGCAGCAGGAGACTCCGCCCACCCACGCCAGATGCTTCTGCGCATGTGCAGAAGCATCTTGCGCGCACGCACAAACGCACACGAGCAAACCAGTAGCAATGGGTTTTGCAACCCACTACTGCTACAAAGTCATAAATTTAAAATATATATTGCAAAACAAAATTAATTGAGGGTATCAGCTGACATTAAGATTTACTTTTGATTGTGTAGATTTTGTCTAAACATAGCAAAGCCATTGATTATATAGATTGCAAATATGGCATAATAAAAGTTCCTTACTATGCCAGAACACTTAATTATTTTGAGGGACTTGGACAGTATGAGCTGATTTTAAGGAAAACAAAATGTCCAGAAGATTAGGACTGGATACTGTCCTGCTGAATAAATCTGGTTAACTGGTAAATATTGAAATGCTAAGAAATATATTGTAAGTATTACATTACAAAATATGACAGCTGGAGGCAAAACACTAGCAATCTGAGATATGAAAATGATACCTCCTTGTTAACTGAAAGTAAAAGACTTTAAAAAGTTCATTATGAAAGAAAAATGGAAAGTGAAAATCTGTATTAATGCATAAAGAGGACACATATAATGCCATCCTGGATATTTGGTGAATGTTACATGTGACTATAGAGAAGTTAAAGTGGTAGAAAAGTACTTGTGCTCAAGTACAGATAAGATGGACATTATGATGGAAAAACAGAGATTATGCTACTGAAGAAAGCAGTGACAAACTTAAACAAGATCCTGAAGGAAAAAGGACATTTCAGTGATAGCAAAGATAAAAATACTTAAAGTGACAACAGTTTTCAATGGTAGTGTATCGTAAACCAGGACAAGGAGGAGTAAGAGAATTAAGATAAGGCCCTTGAATTATGGATTTGGAGATGATTATATGTTATAAGAAGGACTAATAATCAAATCCTGGATCAAAAATTGACTGCAATAATTGGGCATTTAATTTCTGTATATGCAAACAAATAAAACTATGCTTGGCAAGTCTAAGAAAGTAGATGATAATAGATAACAAAGGAGGGATAAAAACAAGATCATGAGAATATTTGTAGAGCTGGGGCAGGAGAATTTGGTAAGCATTTGAACAGAAGCTGCCAGGGACTGAGACTAATTTAATGGTACCCAATGACTAAATGATTAGAGAGCCAGTTTGGTTTTGTGGTTAAGGTATCAGGTTAGAAACACAAGACTGTGATTTCTGGTTTCCATATACCATACATAAAAGCCAACTGAATGACTTTGGTAGAGTCATTCTCAGGCCAACTCACCTCAGATGGTTGCTGTTGTTGGAAAAATAGGAGGAGGAAGGAGTATTAAGTATGTTCGGCATCTTGAGTTAGCTATAAAAATAATAAAGGCAGGATTTAAAAAAACTGAAATAACTCATTTTGGCTTTAACTAAGATAAATTAAATCCCATTGGAGTTAATGGAATAAGCCAGAAGCAACTAGCACCTCCAAGCTTTCTATGAGATGCGCAACCCTATTCTACACAGGCTTAAACTGTAAAAAAAATCTTACTCTATTCATTCAGATTTCTAAACAATTGTACAATAATGGCAGCCATCTTTGTGGTTGGGCTTTTAATTTTGGAGTAAATCTATGCTTCTTGACTGATAAGGGTTTATATCAAGGAATTGTACAAGAAGCGTTAAAAATACAACGGTCAGTATATATTTAAGAACAGTTATCTTACATGCAGTTAATTTACTTAGAAATCTGAGCAAATCTAATGTCAGCCTGGTTCACGATTAAAGATCAGACTGGATTAAAAAAACAACTAGAGATTTAAACATTAGGGAAAATAGATGCAAGTGAAATTGTGTTTGAAAATTAGCAATGCTGAATTTTCATTTTTACTATGGAGTACAGTATTCTAGATTTCTTATCTTTCAAAATAAAACATCATGATGTGCTGCACTACAATAAAAGCCAAAATACTGAAATAAAAGACATTTAAATAAACTGAAATTATACTTCCTTTCGATCCGTTGCTTACAAAATTTACATGAATACAAACTAGCTTTACAGATTGTCACTATCTTCCCCAATGCATAATGTATCTATTTGTCAGAAATCAGCAAAACCCCCATTATCTAAAGAAGAAGGCTTTCACTTCACGTTACCAAAAAAAAAAAGAGGCTGGGACAAAAAACACCTACATTCTAAAAATCAGAATGTAATGGAAGCTTCAAGTCCGTCGGAACCGGAATCCGGCACAAACGTCAATGTGGCAGAAAAACAAGGTACAAGGGCTTCAGCTTTCGAGTTGTGAGAGCCCGATGAACAGACTTTCCCAAGAACGATAAATATTTTTACAAGAAAATATCTCTCTACGATAAGTATTTTTTACAAGAGAATATCTAAAGATAAGTATTTTTATAAGAATTTTTTTCTCTTCAATTCTACACGACACCAAGACTTTACGAAGAACCTATTAAAAAAAAGAGGCAAAAAGGTACAATATCTTTACAAAATTATCTCGGCCACGTTACTCATGTTGACAGTTCGCAGGAGTTCTCGAAGTCTTCGGCAGGTCGGACTTTATCTATCTGTACGCTCCGGCTTCCCTCCGGGACTTGAGAAAGAGGCAAGAGGCAGAGGCAAGAGAAAAGAAAGAGAAACTGCGAGGAAGAAGGAAGCCAGGGGCACAACGTCCCGACACGCGACGCGGGGCGGCCATCAGCTGTCGCGAACAGGCAGCGAACTCCAGATACGGTCCAGCTGTTCTCCGCGCAAGGCTTTCTCGGAAGGCAGAAGCCAAGCGAGCGAAGCCGACGGCCGCGGCGAGCAAGAGCGAGAAGGGGGAGCTTGTTGGTGTTTGGCGCCGGTGGAGGGAGTCATTCCTCCAACTGCACTTCCGGTCGGCATTTTGTTCTGAGAGGGAGCGAGAGCAACACATTCACGCAGCCTCTTATTTTTTTTCCCTCATTCTTTTAAAANNNNCCGGTACCGACTCACCGTAACCCAAGCGATCCCCTCCCTGCCCCGCCCCGACCGCGTCCACAGGAGGAGAGGCGGAGGCGGTGACGGCGACGGCGGCGGAAGAAGAGAAGGAACAAGCCGCGGTCGAGGAGATCCCCCTCCCCTCCGCTCGCTCCTTTCCTCCCTCCCCTCCCGGGGTTGGTCGCTCGGTGGGTGCGTGAGGTGTTTATCGAATCCGGTTCGGCCCGGCCTGTGTGGATGTTGGGGTGAATCAAGCTCGCTGGGAGGACGACGGCAAGGAGGAGAAGGAAGAAGAAAAATAAAAAGAGGAGGAGGAGGAAGAAGAAGAAGAAGAAGACGGTGGCGGCGGCGACTTCAGGGATTCGCTTCGGCCGCTCTCCTCCCCTCCTCGGCTCTACATGTTCGCTGCACTGAGGAGGAGACGGAAGAGGAGCCAGCCCCCCTCCCGGCCCGGATTATTGTTGTTATATTATCTCCCCTCCTCCTCCTCCCGCTCCGCGGCGGCCCAGTGGCGGATCCTCTGAGGAGGGAGGGGGGCGGATTTTTTTTTCCCTTCCTCCCCCCCACCGCTTGGTTTTCGGTTGGATTCAGACGACGCTCAGCTCAGGTAAAAGCCCCCGCTCGCGCTTTCCCGTCTCCGGGTTTCTTCTATTCGCTTCAAGATAAGCAGCGAGTTGGGCCTTCTTTCAGGCGAGGCGGCCCAGTCTGGAAGCAGAGCGGGGATTAGCCTTTTCGGCCGGTGTGGGAGAAAAGAGAGGGGGGGGTTGAATAATGAGTGGCAGCCAGGGGTGTTTCACGTTTCTCTCCGCCTCCTCCTCTTGGGGTTTGGCGGATGAGAGTGGTTTCTGCCGAGCTGCTGGAGATGCCTAGGCCCGGAGGAGGGCGCAGGCCCAGCGGCCAGCGCTTTCACTCCAGCTCGGGGATGATAGAGGCGAAGTGGTTTCACTGTGACAGGCCTCGGCGCCCGAGAGCAAAAGTGGGAGGAGGAAACAATACAGTTAAACAGCGACTGGGCACCGAACCTGTGCCATATTTACAACTTCGGGAGGGGGGTGGGAGAGTGCGGAAAGGAAAGAGACGAACGTAATGGTCCTAGTCAGAATAGGGGAGAGACGGGCGCCCGTTTGTTTTTCGTTTGCAACAGTTGCGTCTTTTATTTATCTTCGTTTCAAATTTGTAGTTGGGTAGTTATGGTTAATATTGTGTACATCCCCTCAAATGCATAGATTTTCTTGAAAAGTAAAACTAGTTCCTACTGAATAATTTGCAGAACAGACAAATTCAGTTCACTGGGAGTCCATGGGTTGCCTAGTACCATTTATGTCATACTTTCTAGATACACAGTGAACACCTATTTTGGTCCTTAAGAGGAAAGAGTTATTTGTAAGAACAGGTATCCTATTTGAAAAAGGGTTATCTATGTAGCTACTTGACGTTTTAAAGGTCAGACCTCATGAAATCATGATATAGTAATTGAGCCTGCCGTTTTAAGTATGTTTATATGGGAATATGTTTTATTGAAGACAGTGATAAATACCTCTGAATAGCCTGATTATTATTGGGATGAAAAATATTCTTACTTTCAAATGTATCTAGTTTGTGTAACTTTGAATCAGATAATCTGAAAGTTAACAATTTTATAATACTCGCAAATGATGAATGACTTTAGTAAAAACATTAGGATATTTTAGAAACCAGATAGATGCCTATAATTTTTTCCAGTGTAATTCTAATTTCTCATATAGAGAAATCTATATATCTCTGATATAGAGGTATGAGGAATTATGATATTCAGCTGGTCTGATAGCTGTTTTTAAAACCAATTTAAATCCTAGGGTGGTTAAGACAAAGTGACATTTAATTGTGCTCAGTTCTTATTAAATTGTAGATGTTCTAATTTTTTTGGGAAGTTAGTCTTACGTTTAATATTTCTCAGTAAAGTAACTTTTGTTAAGAAACTACAATTGTGCTTTTATGGCCTGATACATGTTTAAAAGGATGAAGTTATTATAGCTGTCACATAGGAGGCGTGTTTTTAATGCTGTAAATCCATGTAGTAGTCAGCAGTGTGTCCGTGATTTGTATTGGTCAGGCAGCAGTTTGAATTTTAAAAAGCCTGAAGATCCTGCTGAGCCCCAAACCCGGCCTCTCTCCCTCCCTCCCTGTAATCTGCCATTCCTGTCTTTGTGCTGCCTGGGCCTGTTAAACACTGTTTGCAATAGGGCCTCAGGCCTATATGCATGGGAGAGAAACCATTTTCAGTCTGAAAAAGTAGCTTTTTATTTTTGAACTTTATTATTTCAAGCATGAGCTACAAGTTGCTTTAAAATGCTCCTGTGTGTGGGAGGTTGAATCTGTCGCTGTGTGTTTAACTGTTTATTTTAAGGTCTGAAATAGGTCTAATTTACAGAAAATGAGGGACTGTCCAGAGAATAATCAAATACACTATTATTCATAATCAGAAAGTAACATATGTGATGATTCCTCTGTTGTTTATATTAAATATGTGGGAATTTTGCTTAAATTGAAATGAGGTTTATTCTCATATCTTGTGTCTTCAATAAATTATTTTAATGTAAAATTTGCTCTTGAATCAGTTTTCTTATAGGTGTATGTGTTTTTCACTGTTCCTTTGTACTTCATTTAAATGTTTCATGTATTTGATAATAACCTTATGATATACTTTGTATTAAAAAGAACTCAGTACATTCAATTTGAAGTGTTTCTAAGATGCTTGAACCATTATTTTGAAAATACATTGACATATTTCAATGTATATAATAAAAAACTATGGTGCCAAAACTGTTGCTCTCAAGCAGCTTAGAGAAAATTGCCAGGAAATTTCTTAAAATATAAAATAGAATGTGCTAGTCTAGTATTTCCAGTGTATAACCATTTTTATTAGGTTATAAGATAAGATACAAAGTACAAAAGTAAATAAGAAGATGGGGAGGGGGGAGAGAGAAGGGGAGAGAAAAGTGAGGGGAAACTGGGAAAAAGAAAAAAAGAAACATTGCCTTCCAACTCCCTCTGTTGCAGTCAAAAAAAGCATTAACATCAGACCACAACTTTTTGTTTTTCTATAATAATATAAAGTAGCTATTCCTATAAAAACATAGCTGGTCTAGTCTAATATTTGATTAGAATGCCATAGTTAAGGCAATCTTCCCATAATTTCTGAGTATTTATAAAATGATGCACAATTTCAATTATTTAAGTTCTTAAATAATATTTTAAAAAAGGTGAATAGTGTATTGATATATCATAAATATTTATTACAATTTCATAATTCCAATTATAGTAATTTTAAATGAAAATATTGTCTTCCATTAAAATAAATGATAACAAGATAGCTAAAGATTGGATCATTGACAGGAATTATTATATCTGAGAGAGTTTGTTTATTTTGTAAGCATTTGAAATAATTTCAGAAATAATGAGGAATGCATTTAAAAATTAAGTTTTTGAGATTGTCTCAAGTAACTTTTACATGTCTATTGAACATAGCCATTTTTTCAGTAAAATTTAAAAAACTGCTTAAAAATTATTCTAGGCATTCATTCTAACAATGGATCTACAGAAGGTGGCATTATGACTACAAACTTGCTTTTGGTTGTGTGTGTGTATATACATATATATATATGCACAAGTTGTATGCTCTTTAAATATGACAAAGGTAGCTTTTGTAGAGAAAATTATTTACAAATTTTACAGTGATGGTGAAAAAAGTGCCATATGTTATTATAAGAAACGTCAATGTATTATAATTTTATAATATGTCTTAATGTTTCTATAAGATCAACAAAATTAATAAAAATGAACAATATTCAGTGTAGAAAGAAAGGAACTCTAAACTATGTCTTCTGAAGAATGCCTTATGTCTGATAAAGATTCATGCATATTTAAAATTGTTTTTGCTTTTGACTACAGAAATTCATTGTCTTATGAAAACAAATCTGATTTGTAACGTTGTAATTTCCTTCCATGTATTCCAAGCAGGACTGGAATGCTCTGTTTGTAGGACATTTTGTATCTATGTGTCTATAAACATACAAACACAAACTCAGTAGTAATGGCAAGCTGTATTTGGTCCTGCAATTATTTGTTCAACTATAACGAAGACTTTTGTTTAAAAATGGTAATGATTAAATTTTGTTTGACTTTACTAAAGTTTTGTTACTAAGGTTTAAGAAGAATTATTTAATAAAACATTTTCTTTATCATTTACATGTATCAGATTTGCAGTTGTGTGTGCTTTTAAAGATGTAAATAGAATAGAAAATGTTATTTTTGCCTGATTGTCTCTCATAATTTACACCTACTTTCAAGTTTTTATTTTAAATCTTTTAAATGTATCTTTTAAGAACAATCACTTTTAAATGTATTTTTTAAGAACAATCAGCTGATGTCTTTGAACTTCTTTTGCAAAAATCACTTGCTGAACATTAAGTTTTGCCAAACATATTTTTGTTAGGAAACAAAGAAGTTAGTTTTGAATGTTGGTGACATGTTTCGAATACTTGGGGATAGTTCTTTAGGTTAGGACATAATACACTATATTTCTCATAACAACCCAAGTAATATAACACTTACTCTGTATTTCTTATACTGTACTAGAGGAGCCAAATAACCTCAGCCAGGTTAAAAGTAATTGAGGCCAACTCTTATATGAATTATAATTAAGAATGTACATCAATTTGCATATGAGCTCATTCAGTGAAAATATTTGCAAAACCTGCTCAGATAATCTGTACTTTATTTGTTTAAAGCTATTTTTTTACCTACAAGGATGGGAAATTAAAGATACATTATGGCTTCTCTCCTGGAGCATTCTGACTTTGAATGCTGAGCAGGGTGGAGCTCTGTTCAAAGAACCTTGAATATAAAATCCCAGATTGAACATAGCAAAATGCTTGCATTAGGAAATTGATAGAACATTCTCAATTTAGTTAGGTCTTTGATTATCTTTATGTACTTATGTGCTATTATAGGTGCCGTGGTAGCACGGTGGTCAGAATGCAGTATTGCAGGCTAACTCTGCCCATAGCCTGGTGGAGTTCAATCCTGACACGTTTTTAGTTGATTCAGCCTTCCATCCTTCCACAGTCGGTAAAATGAAAACCCAGATTGTTGTGGGCAATGTACTGACATTGTAAACTGTTCAGAGTGCTGTAAAGCACTAAGGAGTGATATATAAGTCTGTGCTATTGCTATTATGCCAGGATATTGTAATTCTTTATTCTCAGCAAATTCTTGAGGTCTGCTTTAAAAATACAGTACTCCTTATCTGAGAAGATTGTTTCATTGTGATGATATAATAGGTGAATCATTGGCCAATGTTTTATTATACTATATTTTGTTATAATGAATGGTCTTGATTAATTTTATATATACCACTTTTTGTTCAGCCAGGCTCTAACATAATATTCACTGTTATATAATACCAGGCAGAATTCAACAGTAATTATGTGCAGGTGAGATTTATTCCATTTTCTTTCTCTTTTGCGTACTGTTCTACATATCAAGGTTGCAAGTTTAAAAGCCTAAACTGACTTTTGGCCTATCTTTTATTAACTTGTAGTATCGGTAAGCTTCTGTTTGCAATTATTGCTACATGTAATACTGATCATTGAACAGTAAAAAGATTTGAAGTTATTTGTCAATTTGAAAAGAAAGCTTTTGAATGGACTTGCTATGAAAATAATACAGATTTTTCTTGTAAGTTTTTTAGGGAATGCTTGCATTCTACATACTAAATGAAAGTTAAAGATATATTCTTATATATCCTTAGCTCTGCATAAATTTTAGAACTTCTTAGTTCTAGAACTCAACACTACATGTTAACTCTGAAGTATTATTAAATAATTATCCTCTGGGCATTACTATGGTTGATTTCACAGTCAGCAAGGTGTACAGATTACATTTGGCATTTTTATCTATCTATAAAGCTATAGATGTTCTTTGATTGCACCCAAGGTGTCTATTGCTCTTGGTGCTATCTTTGCTTTCTTTTGCCACAGTTCTTTTATTTGCAGGTCTTTGTATTTTGTTTTTAGTTGTTTCTCTTCTATTCTGCTGTCTCCAGCTATTGCAACATCCACTATCACTATTAATATTGTTCATTGTTGAGTCAGTCATATGTTTGGACTGGATTTGGCATTTTTATTCACCTATTGAGTTCTTCTCAAGGACCTCAGTTAGGCAGATATGGGGTGTTAAAGGTATCATCACAGGATGTAAACGGTTGCAAGTAAAGCTGCCTTTTATAGTTAATTGGTGGTGATTTTATCAATGCTGATGGTGTTCAAGTGGTGCTCAGAATGTTTTGGAGTTGTGCCCAAGGTGCTTATTAAATATATTACTACCGATACTATCTTTGCTTTTTTTCTTTTTGCCCCAGTTGTTCTACTACTATTTGCAGGTGTTTTGCAGGACAGTTGTAAGTCTCTAGAGTATTATTTGGGAAGTGCCTTCTGTTTGGATTTTAAAATCCTGGTACAATTTAGCTTCTTCATTTTCTATTTGTCTCTCTTGTGGTCCCATCAATTTTTTGCTTGCAGATCTTGCTACTTTGTCATGTTGTTGTTTGTAGTCAGTCTGTTTGATAATCTTGCTGTAGGTAACTACCATAGGTAGTCCACTGTTTCTTCAGCTTCTTTGCATAGATGATATTTGCTGTCTGTTGTTCTGTTCTCAATTCTGCCTTTCTTGCAGAGTTTTTTTTTTAAAAAAACCTTGGTCCTCTGCAGCCAGAATTTGCTTCTCTCTTTGTCTCTTCAATTTACTCCTCTTAGCCATTGCTAACTGCTTTGCCTGCTTTTTAAAAATGTATTGGTCACGTATATTATTTTATTTTCTGTCCTTCATTAGGTCTTTCTTATAGACCAGTCTGGTCTCTCCAATACTCAGTAAGCCTTCATGTTATGCTGACTTGTATCTTCTTCATAGATTGAAAATCATTTGTCTAAAATGGTATAGGGCAGTGATGGCTAACCTTTTTGCCATTGCGTGCCAGGAAGGAGGGGGGCAGGGGAGGTTCATGTGTGTGCATGCCCACACCCATAATTCTATGCACCCCACCCCACGCATGCGTGCATGACCCTCCCCCCTGCTCCTGGCACACGATAGCCCAGTAGGCCTGTTTTTCTTTCTCACCTGGCTCCAGATCCTCTCTATGCACCCTAGAGAGGCTCTGGAGGCTGGGGACAGCAAAAAAGACACTTCCTGTCCCACCAAAAGTTGGAAAACGGGCCGTTTCAGGTCTCTGAATTCAGATGCTTAGCAACTGACTCATATTTATGATGGTTGCAGTGTCCAGGGTCATGTGATTATCTTTTGTAACCTTCTGACAAGCAAAGTCAATGGAGAAGCCAGATTCACTTAACAAATATGTTACTAAGTCAGTGTTGGCAGGGGGGCAGAGGTCGACCTCGAGGCGC
>JANHZT010000163.1:172179-186742 GCA_032468215.1 Stegonotus admiraltiensis
GAGCCTGGTGAGATTTGAACTTGCAGTAATTGCAGGCAGCTGGCTTTACTTTAACAGCACTTTAGCCACTGCGCAACAAAGGCACCTTAGCCTCTTTAGCAAAGAATCTATGCAGATTGAAGCTCAAAAATTCACTAAGTGTCAAATCTTATTAAAAAATCTACAAAGCAGGTTGATATTTATAGAGAGTCTTATTTTAATAACATGGATGTGATAAGATTTGAACTTGTGAGAGGTATTGATAGTTCTGAAATTGCACTACATAAAAAATGAATAGCAGTTTGTAATACAACTAAGGTAAAACAAAAATTTATATTACGTGGAACTGTGGAAAGGGAATACTATAGATACCTGGACCCTCTTTGGGAAGAGTTTCATCTCCAGGGCCACACAGAGGAATTTTTGAAGCATTCAGAACTGTGATGGTGAACTTATGGCACGCGTGCCAGAAGTGGCACACAGCACCCTCTATGATGCTGCCCCAGTTCAACTCTGTTGCGCTTTTGTGTGCCCCTCTTGCCGGCCAGCTGGTCTTTGGGTCTGCCGTGCATGCATGGGGGAGCAGGGCACATGCACAGGGGCTGTGCATGCATTGCATTTTGGGGGTTCATGCACATGCATTCTCGTTCACACACGTGCTCCTTAGGCACCTGGTCCGGAAAAGGTGAGCCATCACTGATTTAGAGGATAACATCACTTGGATTTGTTTGCAGTTGGATTCCAAGCATGGTGCAAGTCCTGTGAAGATGGCCAGGGAACAGACTTAATAAATTATCTGAGAATGGTTTGATTCTGTTAGACCTGAGA
Organism: Stegonotus admiraltiensis; assembly: GCA_032468215.1. Lineage (NCBI taxonomy): Eukaryota > Metazoa > Chordata > Lepidosauria > Squamata > Colubridae > Stegonotus > Stegonotus admiraltiensis. Next base: position 172,987 of record JANHZT010000163.1, read on the forward strand.
AAGTGGACAGGGTCCTGTGGAATTTCAATGCTGTCACCTGCATATTAAAGCCACCTGAGAGGTATTGTGGGGGGTCCATGCATTGGTGAATTCATCCTTGTCAGAGGGAGTGTTTCTGGGTCCTTTTAAAGAGGCATTCCTCTACATAAGAAACCATTGCTGGATCTTGTTGCACAATTTTTGTCCAGTCTCTCTCCTTCTCTTTTTACACAAGGTCAGGAAAGTGGTGGTGTTGCAACTCCAGAGGATCCTGAGGGAAACAGATTATCTACATCATTTTCAGTCAGGTTTCAGGCCCAGATATGGTAGCACTCATGGATGATCTGTGGCAGGAGGTGATATATCCATCCTTGCTCTTCTTGACCTCTCAGCGACTTTTGATACCATCGACCATGGTGAGAGTGCCCCCTGCCTAGCTGTAATAACCAATGTAAATGGCCAAGTTGGTTTTTTTTACTCTTTTGAAGTTTATAATCTCATTATTCTATAATTTAAATTTTTAAAATCCTAACTTAATTTTAAGGTTAATTTTATATGTTGTTCTATTTATTGATTATGTTATATTGTACACCACCCAGAACATTTCTTTGAGGGAGATGAGCAGTTTAGAAATCTGAAGTATAAATACATTTTAATATTGATTTAGTACATTCACATACACACACCCTAAAGTATATGCTGAAATTTAATTCATAATCCAGAATCTTTGGAACTGGAGCTGCATACAGGAGGAAGCAATAAATACATATTTTTCCCTGATAAGCGGATTGTTCTTAGATAAATTACTGTTGCTGCTATAGTAGCTGCATTTATCAGAATTCTAAATTCACTAGAGTGGGTAGTTATATTAAATGTAATAAATAATGATAATTGCCATATTTGGCAGACCATCATTATTACTAATATTCTGAAACGTGTCAGGATTTTGATTCTCTTAATCTTGTTAGAGTTGCATTTATATTCCTATACCCAGCTATGAGTAAACTAATGTTCTACAGGAAATCTGGAGTACAAGTCTCAGTGCCCAGCCAGTGGCCAAGTTTTTGATTGCTTCATAAATTTTCTGGCCACTTAGTTGCTTGTACCCTAGCCAAATTCTCACCTTAGATGGTACAGTTACCTGTCTTAACTATTCTGATGCAGTGCTGTGTAATGTAAAATCTCAATGGTACTGTCTTCTGTTACTAGGTGTAACTCAAAAGTGTTATTGTTAAAACTGTTAAATCTGAATTATTGATTTCACTGAATGGCTAGCGAGGATGTCTCTGTGCTACTTCTGAAGTTTGAAAGTGACATCATTGAATATAGGGAGATAAAGTAGGAGATTACTATTATTCTCATATCTCATTAAGCCATTATTGCTCTCAAGAAGCAGGACTACATAATCTTTGTGTTCATCTAGCAGAGTTTATATCAATTTGTTGGTTTTCCTCTAGTATAGTCAGTTAACATATTTGAACTTGCTTATGAAGTAGAATAAAAATTAGACATAAGATGAACTAGTTTATTGCTATTGCTATATAAATATTGCTAGCTGAATGTAATATAACAAATTATAATGAATTAAGTATAGCAGAGAAAGTTAATGAATAATATAACATTGTCAAGTTTTTGAACTATTGTAGGCAAAAAATTGTAAGAATTTATTTTACAATTTAGTTTCATTGTATTTTTCCAGTGTGGTTGTGGCATCAGCCAGACATGGGTTGTTACAGTCAGATCTGCCTAGAGACTGAGTAATAGTTTTTTGGCTACGCCCCTTGCTCCTTCCACTCAGGACCAGTTTTGACTCAGTCGGCCTGAGAGAAACATCCTGTGGCAGATTTGGCTATTTCAGCCCATTTTTGTTCACGTGTATTTTTCTATTACATTTTAAAGTGAAGTTTCTACAAGACAGTGACCATGATAAGATTATTAAAAAGTAGAATGTAAAATATTGTCAAATAAAATAGCATAAAATGCTTGTAAAACTTTAAAAGCAAATGCTAGAATTATTCATTTAAAAAATGGATTGAGACATGAGGTATTTAGGCTCCTTTTAAATTGACTGGTGAGGTATTTCGTAAAGATGGGACCATGCAAAAATATTTTGCTTTTTAATTTTCATCCTATTTCATCTTATTTGTGTTTATTAGGCCAAGCTATATTTCCCATTCAAGAATCTGGGCAATTCGTTCAGAAATGGCAAATTTTCAGATATCCTAATCTCATCCTTATTTAAGGTTTTGAAGGTAGTCATCAATACATTATACTGAATCTAGACATTACATTTGTAAAAATTAATTAAAATACTTTAGTCATGTATGTATGTATATGTATATGTATATATATATGTATATATAAAAGTGAAAACCACTCATGCATTAATCAGGAAATCTCCAGAACTGTAAAGCCTATAAACTTGAAATTTGCCACGTATGTTCCTTTTCGCTTCTAGGTGCTCACTAAGAAAGGATTTTTCGAAATGACGATCAGAGCATTAGTATTTCCTATATTATTATAACATGCTCTAATGCTAATTAGGTAGACGTTCCACTTCCCCTCCCAACTTGAAAATAAGAATGGGATAGCATAGGACAGGCTTCTGTGGGGAAAGCCTCATGGAGAGAAGGGGCTAGAAAGCCTGAGAGAAAGAAGGGGATAGGATAGGAGACGTTTCTGTGGGGCAAGGCTGAGGGAGAGAAGGGGAGAGGAGAGGCTTCTGTGGGGCTAACCTGAGGGAGAGAAGGGGAGAGGAAAGGCCGATCGTAACTACTCATTAATTTTCAAACTCTTAAGTGTTGATTTATCAAGCCTGATCACATAGTTTTGTAGTGGAGCACAGGTATTCACCTAGTATTGCTATATGTTATTTATATGCGATATGTTATTGCTATAAGTTATTTGTAAAATTGTTCTTTAATCACTACCTGGAGCAACTGTGTGAGGGCAAAATGAAAGATTATAGTGACATTTTCCACTTCAGATTTTTTGTGGCTTGCTAAGCTCTCTCCCAGTGTTTTCCTTTGAGTCCTTTTTGTATTATTTCAAAGAATTGAAGGAAATTTGTATCATATTCTTGTAGAATAATAAATAAAATGCTTAAGTTAAGGTAAGTTATTAGCTGAAAAATTTTATTTTCCCCCAAAATGATACCTAAAAACTATGTAACAGAGCTTTTTTTTTAAATCCTAGGGTCATTGCAGTTCCTATACTGATGATAAGCAGTTTTTGTAACAGTAAGATAGTTGACCAGCAGTGGTGTTTGTGGTAACTTGATCCCTCTTTGCCATGGCAGAACCAGAATCATACCTTCAAGACTGTTCTTAGGACAAATAATAAGGGTGATAATGAGTCACTCTGAAAGATATCTCTGATAATGTTAACACACCCATATTTTTCACTTCCAACCAGTAATTCTGCCTTCCACACATTTTTTTCTATAAAGTTTTTAATGCTTTATTAACACTAGTTCTTTCCAAACATTTGATGATCCAACTATGTGGCAATGAATTAAATGCCTTTTTATAATCAATCCAGACCGGGGGTGTCAAAATCAAGTTCATTGAGGGCTGTATCAGGGCTGTTGTTGACCTTGGGGGGCTGGGCAGGTATGGCTGACTGGGTGGGCATGGCCAACTGGGTGGGCGTGGCCAGCTTCCCAAACTGCTGGCATCTTTCCATTTCGCATTGAGTAGATCGGGATGAAGCTACGTTGGCCTGATGTTTCCTCTTTGCAGTGGGTAGACCAGGACAGCTCCATAGGCCAGATCTGACCACACCATGGACTGGAAGCGGTCCGCGGGTCTTGAGTTTGACACCCCTGATCCACACCATATATAAATTGGTTTTTTGGATTTTGCAATTCTTCAAAACTGTTTTATCAATCAGAAGTTGATCTTGTGTACCTCTGTTTTACCTTTTATTTTCTTTCTGTTCTACTGGAATGGTGTTACTTTCTTCTAAATAATCTTGGATGTTGTCTGCTATTATTCCTGTGAGTATAATAAACATTGTAGGCAAGCATGTTACTGGCCTGTAGTTTTCTGATTTTGTTTTTCGTCATTACTAAGCAGTTGCTGATTTCTTTAGTATGCATTCATTAAGCTGTGTAGCTATAATTGGATGTAAGCCAATCAGAATTGGAGCCAGAAGTCATGCAGTTGATATTTTCCAGCAGATATCCACTTTTTAACCACTTTCAATTTTTTACAATCTCTGCTGTTACTATTAATTTTTTCATTTGATTTTTACTAAATTCAACTTCAGATTCTTTTAGCCAGCCAGCATTTTTATTATATATTTTTTTGAGTTTCTGATAGATCTTTCCAAAAAGGATTGTTTCTTTTTGTTTGGTTCTCCATTTTCAGAATTTGTATTGTCATTAATACTTTGGTAGAATGGCCTCTGGTATGATTGAAATAGCTGATTTTGCCTTAATTGGAGGATTTGTGCCTCATAACGTTCATTTTTTCCAGCTATTGCTTGCATTATTTATTGCTTTATGATTCTAAAGCTTCTTTAACTTTTCTGTCGCAAAGCCAATTTTTTTTAAAATTAGGTTGCTCTTGAACCTTACATTTTTCAATTTCTGGACCTTCATGTTCTTTAAATTCCTTGTATCTGATTTTAATTTCTTTATCTTGGCCTTAGTCTATCATCTACCTTAGGCTTAAAAATGATTTTGCTTTTGTTTTTTGAATTTTGATACCCAGTTCTTGTATAACCACCACTGTTGTATTGTAGGCAAGCTGATCAGTCTATTGGATACATTTATTTTAATCCTTGTAAGCACCAGCCATAGCTCCTAAGTTCTACTGCCCACTTGCTGACAGAAGCCCAGAAACTCTAACATCTAATATGAGTCTTGTTGACGAGGTGACGACTGATCTACTTTAGGATTCTTTTTTTTCCTCATTATATTAAATGGGCTGATGGATACACTTAGTTTAACTCTTCTGCTAAGATCCATTTGGCCTGGGTGACCCTTCTGATACCAGCATAGCTCTCAACCTCGTCAGAGCATCACAAGTCCTCATGTACATCAAGTGGATTTCCATTATTATACACACAATAATGTGAAATAACAGTTGCTGGTTCTTTAGCTGATATTGGCTTTTGTATGCATCAAGTTCTTCCCAAGAACATAGAATGTTGTAATGTATCGGTGTAGTATATATGAGTATCCAGTTGTATGTATTCGAATTTTCTAAGTGCAGTCCAAGATTTTTTGGTATGGCACTCAGTGTGGGACTGTCACGGCTGATTTATTTGGAAGGTGTTTATTTGAATTCTAAAATCCCAGAGCACTTTAGGTTCTTCATTTTCTATTCTTTTTCTGTTTTGTGGTCTCACCAGTTCTTGTTTGCAAGCAAATCGTATTGCTTGCTTCAAATTACTTTCAATTCCATCAAATATCATAATAAAGAGGTGGCTTGACATGTTTAGAAGGGAGAGAATATCATTCTGGAATTCTCTGGGAAGTTGCACTCCTGGATTGTTAAACTTTGCATATCTCCAAAAGTCTGAAATTTTAACAATAGTTTGTGTTGGCATTAGCTGAATATACATATTAAATCATGATTCATTATAGTTGAACAACCCATGGTGGCTTGTTTCATTTATAAATTAAAACCTAAACCATGGTTTACTAATGTATGTGGTTTGGATTCATACATCATGTAAAGCAAAACCAAGCAATCCATATTATAACATAGTATAATGTATAAACTTAAGCTTAGTCTAAGAACACTGTGTGTTAAGTAATAAAATAAGCCATATTGGAATAAAAGTTATGTTGAATTTTGCTTTTTCTAGAATACTTAATTTTTTAAAAAAAGATTGTATTGATGTATGAAGCTGCCTGTCTTTTATTTGGAACTCTAGACAATAAACACAAAATTAAAACTAAAGAAACAAGAACAGAATAATAACAACAGTTACACAATAATAGCACAATGGTACCCAAGGGCATTAAACTCAAAACCACATAAGTCATATCAGAAAAAGACCATAATGATGGACATACCCAACTTTTCAGGCTTTATTCCTATGAAACTTTTAAAATGATTTTAGCATTCAATCAATTCAATTAGGTGGCAGCATATATTTTAAAAAGCTGTTGTAGGATTACATCTGATTAGTACTTCGATGGGAGATCACCAGGAAGTACTTAGTATGCAGAATTACTTTTTCAAAGTCATCTCAAAAGAAGGCAGAGGCAAATAACTACTGCATATGTCAGGAAAATGGAAGTCAAGTGTTTATCTAGTCTCAGAGGAAGAGAGATCACAAACATTCAACCAGATATGAAAACGTTTTGAAAACAGTCATTATGCATATTCTTCTCACTCCCCAGTCCATCCCTGTTCAGCCAGGTAACTTTCAGATATTTAATTTCCCTAATCTAACGTTATAATTCTGAGTTTTATTTTGGTCAAGGATCTACCAAGGAGAATCAAGGAACTACTAAGGAGAAAGCCACACTCCAACAAAACTAGCAGGGCTAGCTACTGTGTATAAACAGGGAACAAACCCCATATATGCACTGGTGTTATTATCTAGCTTGGTAATAAAACTTCTGCAAGCAAACAACCAAGCTCAGATAGCACCAAGGACTCCACAATTTTATTTCTATATTCTACTACCCTGTTTCCCCCAAAATAAGACATCCCCTGATAATAAGCCCAATCAGGCTTTTAAGCACATGGCAATAAGGCCAAGTACTTATTTCAGGGTTCAAAAAAATATAAGACAGACTTTTATTTTTTGGGGAAGCACTATTAGCTAGCCTGCCTGGCTTGCTATGTCTCCAAATTTGATAAACTTCCTTCTACCTCATCTAAGTCATTTAAAAAATGCTGAAAATGTACAAGGCCCATGACTGAACTGTATGGCAACACTTTTGATTCCTCAGTCCATTTGACAGAAGAAACATTGTTGATGGTTCTTTGAGGAGTTTTTATATTAGCTGGATTTTTAACTTAATTATCTTGTCATTCAGCTAACGAATCAGTTGGTTACTTAGAATCTTACGAAATACATTGTTGGGATTAAAGATGTGTTACAGCAACAGCATTTTCACCCTACTAAAGAAGTTACCAATTAAAAAATGAAATGGTATAGTGGCAGAATAGGCCATCAGTTAAGGAGGTACTTAATCTAATCCTAGAAGTTTAAACTAATTCAAAGTAAATTCAAAGTGCTGGTTGTCATCTTTTAAGCTCCTTATGACTTGGGACTGGGTTACTTGAGGGATCACCTTTCCTAAATTATTTCTACTGTCCGATCTAGTCTGGCAGGATAGGCATATGTTACCCTTTCAAGGTAATCCAGGCAAGAAGCATTACCAGGAGGATCAGCATTATCTGTTGGATGATTACAATAAATAGAATCTTGCAAGTATTTATTGCAAGTTCTTCCCTCTTTTTTTTAGTCTCCAGAAACTTGGGAAGGCCCCTTCTGAAATGCTTCCTGTGATTTTTTTTCTATCTATGGACTGAGTTGCCTTTTATCAGGTGGCACAGTGGTTAGAGTGCAGTACTGCAGGCTACTTCTGCTGACTGCTGATTGCCAGCAGTTTGGCAGTTCAAGTCCCACTGGCCCAAGGTTGACTCAGCCTTCCATCCTTCCGATGTTGGTAAAATGAGGACCTAGATTGTTGGGGACAATATGCTGATTCTGTAAAACCACTTAGAGAGGGCTGTAAAAGCACTGTGAAGCGGTATATAAGTCTGGGTGCTATCAGACAATTGCTTAGTTGTGGGTCTTCCTCCTCTCTCCCAAGGTCACATTCATATACCATCATGTTATATTCTGGGTTCCATTGAACAAGGAATGCGAGTTGGTGAGACATACTTTTTCTCCTGTGGTGTCTGCCCTGTGAAACATTCTTACTCTAGAAATTGGAGTTGCCCTGACCCTTTGGCCCTAAAGACCTAGTTCTGGACTTGGGCCTGGGGCCCTGAGTGTATGAAGAGTTCCATTTCCTAGCTGTGCTAGAGACTTCTGAATATGACACCTCCCTTGGCTGCTGTGTATTTTAATCTTGTATTTATAATTTGTTTTTTTAATCTTGCATTTATAATTTGTTTTATTTGCCACAGAGTAATTTATTGAGATGGATGCCATACAAATGGAATAAAACAAAATTCCATGACCAGCTTTCTGTGAATCTAAAGCTTCAACCCCATTTCTCCATTCCTTTCACAGTTCTATTTATTTATTTGTTTGTTTGTTTATTTGTTTATTTATTTTGTCAGATTTATATGCTGCCCTTCTCCTGTAGGACTCAGGGCGGCTCACAGCAATAAAAGAAACCCGACAAGAGAAAATTAAGAAAGTTAAAAGTTAAAACCAATTAAAATCCCCAAAAAACTCCAAGTTAAAATCCACGGCAGATCAGGGAAGTTGCTGAAAGAGCCATGTCTTTAGGTCAGCACGGAAGGTGCAGAGGTCGGGGGCTGTCCGGAGCCCGGCGGGCAACCTATTCCAGAGGGTCGGTGCGAACACAGAGAACGCCCTCATCCTGGGGAACGCCAGCTGACACTGTCCGGCCGAAGGGACCCGGAGGAGGGCAGCCCTATGTAAGCGCACTGGGCGGTGGGAGGCCAGTAGGAGATGATCCTGCAAATACCATGAAGGGCTTTATAGGTGAGTACCAGCGCCTTGAAGTGGATCCGGAGGGCCACCGGCAGCCAGTGCAGCTCGCGCAATGATGGTGTTATGTGGGAGTAATGGGACGCAACCGTAACTACCCGCGTGGCTGCATTCTGGACCAGTTGGAGCCTCCAGGTGCACCCCAAGGGCAGCCCCATGTAGAGGGCATTGCAGTAATCCAACCAAGAGATAATGAGAGCATGAGTGACCGTACGGAGGGCGTCCCTGTTTAGAAAAGGGCGTAACTGACGCACCAGGCGAACCTGTGCAAAAGCCCTCCTTGTCACAGCCGTTAGGTGCTCCACTAGAGACAGCCGTGAATCAAGGAGGACGCCAAGTTTATGAACCCTTTCCAAGGCAGCAAGACACTCTCCTTCCATCAAAAGTGATGGGGAAGCTAAATCATGGGACACCGGCATCCATAGCCACTCTGTCTTGGAGGGGTTGAGCCTGAGCCTGTTCCTACCCATCCAGACCCACACCGCTTCCAGGCACTTAGACATCACAAAAAGGGCATCCCTGGGTTGGTCCAGAGTGGAGATGTAAAGTTGGGTACCCCGAAGCTGCGAATGATCTCATCCAGCGGCGTCATATAGATGTTAAAGAGCAGGGGGAGAGAACCGACCCCTGCAGCACCCCACAAGTGAGGGGCCTCAGGGAGGATCTCTGACCCCCCGCTGAAAGAAACTGTGTACGGCCCGAGAGGTAGGAGAACCACTGTAAGACAGTGCCCCCCACCCCCAACTCCCCGAGTTGTCGCAGTAAGATACCATGTTTGATGGTATCAAAAGCCGCTGAGAGGTCAAGTAGCACCAGGATGGAGGAATAACCCCCATCCTGGGCCCGCCAGAGATCATTCACCAGGGCGAACAATGCCGTTTCTGTGCTGTGTCCACGCCTGAAGCCTGATTTGTATGGGTCTAGACAATCAGTTTCCTCCAGGAATTGCGGGAGCTGGTGCGCCACCACAGACTCAACAACCTTCGCTATAAAGCGAAGGTTGGAGACAGGACGAAAGTTATTCAGGGAGGCTGGATCCAGGGCAGGCTTCTTGAGGAGGGGACAAACCACTGCCTCCTTAAGCGAGGCAGGGAAAACCCCATCTCTCAATGAAGCATTGATAATCGCCCAGAACCAGTCTCCAGTCACCTCCCTGGTTGCTGCAACAAGCCAGGAGGGACAAGGGTCCAGTAAACATGTGGAGGCCCCCAGTCTACTCACAATCCTGTCCCATAGAAACAGGATCAAAGTCAAACCAGATGTTACCTCCAAGATCTGCTCCCATCCACTCGTCGGATCCTGCCCAGTCAGAGTCTAACCCCGTCTGGATCTGAGCAATTTTATCTTGCAGAAATTGCACAAAATCCTCAGCACTACCTTGCAAGGGGTCCTCTCTCACTTCCTGATGAAGAAGGGAGCGGGTCACTTGGAACAAGGCGGCTGGGCGATTTTCTGCAGATGCAATGAGAGCAGCGAAATAGTCACATTTTGCTTCCATCGCCATAAGATAAGACCTAATATGGGTTCTTAACTGTTTGGTCAGATTTGGAACAGGAAGACCTCCAACGGCTCTCTAGATGTCTCTTCCGACGCTTCATTTCCCTGAGCTCTGCGGAGAACCATGGAGCTGCCCGGGATCCCTGTCGGAGGAGAGGCCGCAAGGGAGCGATTTGATCCAGTGCCCCGGTGGCTGCCCATTCCCAGGCATCCACCAGGGCCTCTGGTGAACTGTGGGATAGGTCAGTGGGAAATGTCCCAAGCTCCGTCAGGCACCTGTCAAGGTCCATCAGGCGCCTGGGGTGGAACCAACGAGTCGGTTCCGCCTCCCAGTGGTGGGGGTTGGCAGAAGGAAAGTCTAGCTGAAGGAGGGAATGGTTGGTCCATGACAGGGGTAGCACAGAAAGTTCACCCCTACCCCGAGCATTTATCCACTGCCCAGAGATGAAAATCAGGTCGAGTGTGTGACCACCACTGTGAGTTGGGCCCTGTACAACTTGAGTCAGGTCCATAGCCGTCATGGAGGCCATGAACTCCCGAACCAACTCAAATGTCTCGCCGGATGACGGGAGATTAAAATCTCCCACAACCATCAGGTTGGGGAGCTCAACCGTCAGTTCAGCTAAGACTTCGAGTAGTGCGGGCAGGATTGAAGACACGCAGCTGGGAGACAGGTACGTAATCAACAGAGCCAACTGCACTCCAGGGTCCCATTTCATCAGAAGGGACTCACACCCACCAATCTGAGGGACAGTGACCTCCCTAGGTCTAAGACCTTCCCTAATAACAACCGCCACCCCACCACCCCTCCCGTGGAGTCGCGGCTGGTGTAGTACTCGAAAACCCAGTGGACATAAATTGGAGAGAGGAACCCCTCCCTCCACGCCCAACCAGGTCTCCGTGATGCAAGCCAGGTCTGCACCCCCTTTGTCAATCAAATCACGGACAAGGGGAGCCTTATGCACAACGGACCTGGCATTAACATACACCAGCCGGAGTCCTGGGTTCTGCACTCCCATCCTCCCCCAGAGGGCAGGTAGAGCTATGAGGGCCAGAGAGCTGAACTCGCTGCAAGCAGCGGGGACGCGCCCCACCAATATCCCTACGCCCTCTGCTCCCTCCGCTATTGCTATTGCTATTGCTATTGCTATTGCTATTGCTATTGCTATTGCTACTGCTACTGCTACTGCTACTGCTACTGCTACTGCTACTGCTACGGCTATTGCTACTGCTATATAATGCAGAACTGCTCAGTCCAGTCCAGCTCAGCATAGGGAGAGAGAGCAGCTGAGCAAAATTTGCCTCTTTTCCTTCTGCTCAGGTTCTTCAAAGAATCCCCAGAGAGTAAGCAGTATTTCAAGAACATTCCAAATGAAGGAGACCTGATGATGATCCCAGAGGTGGGCTTCCATGGCCGGAGGATCATGGTGACCCTGAACCAGCTGATTGAAAGCATGTGTCACTGGAAGCAAGCCTGCAAGCTCATTGAGCGGCTGGTGGAAAGCCACAAGAACATACACAAGGTCCCATTAAGCATGTTCCAGGTACACAAGAAGGGAAGCAGACCCATGGTCTGTCAAGGGGCAGCTGAGGTAACTGCATGGTGGCCATCCCTTCCCCAGAGGGGAGTTTTTGGCATATAGTTGCTTGCCTGTCTGCCTGCCTGTCTGCCTGCCTGCAGTATCCATGATCTGGATCCCAGTGGGCCATGAGAGCTTATGCAGAAAGATAGAGAATCTGGTGGGGGTCCCCTTGCTTGCATGGTAGCTCCCTTTCAGAGGCTCCCAGGGTGAGTGAACTTGGATGTGGGTGGGAGTCCTCTAATGCTTGTCTCAGACTGTCCTCTCATAGCTCTGCCTTTACCTAGTTCCTATTTCAGGCCATTCTCTCTGTCTTCCAAGATCTCCTCAAAGAAGAGTTTACTGATGATGCCCAGTTAGCCTGGGAGAAGTTCTTCTTGATTCTTCGAGAAGAAATTGAAGCTGCTTATGCACAAGAACAGAAGCTTTAAACAAGCCCTGACTGACATTAAGCAATTGGGGAGCGGGCCCCCACCTCATTTTGCTCGTATTGGAGGAAATAAAATAAAAAATAAATAAAATAAAATATAAATAGAATGTAATGAAATGAAATGAATCCTTGAATAAAGTGCTGGTTATTTCTCCTCCATGTTGTGCTCCTTCGTTCCGAATTCCCCAGGACACCTCAGCCCATGAAAAGAGACACAGGTCAACGCTTCTATTGTTGAAAGCCACATTGGTACTTCCATATAATGTTTTTCTTTTACTCTTTCCCATACTACCAACAAACCATTCCTTACACAATGTCTCTGGAAGTATCCATGGATCTGATTTTTTCCATACCATAAGAAAGCATGCCATCCTAGTTGTAAGTCATGTTCTTCCAAAGTCAATAGTCTTGTATTTCTCAATAAGATCCATTCTTTAATCCAAGTTAACATTGCTGCTTGGTGATACAATTCCCAATTTGGTAGACCAAATCCTCCTCTAATTAAATGCTACTCCTCTTTTGCTTTGACAAGCCAAAGTTGTATACAACGTCCCTAACTTTATTCACTCCAAAAGTTTTTTATGTTGCTTTCTGATATGCACTTCTTGTAAGCATATAATTTCTAATTTTAGCTTCTCTAATTTATTTAATATTTTCCTTCTCTTTATTGCCGAGTTTAATCCATTTATATTCAAAGATATTATTTTAATTTCTTCTTCCATTTCTTATTTATTTATTTGTTTTGTCGATCTAGTCATACTTATCTCCCTTAGTTCCTTAACATCTTTCACCCTTGCTCCTTCTCTTAATGCTCTCTCTTCTTGTTCTTTCATTGTCTCTCTTGGTTGTTCTTTCTCCTCCTCCTGTTGTTCATCCCCTTTTTCTTCCCTCAACCTTCCTTCCTCTTGGACATCTATGTATTGTTTATACAATAAATCTGTTTTCTCTATTGAGTCTAATCTGTATCTTTGTTCTTGTCAGTTCACCAATATTCCTTCTGGATCAACCATCTAAAATTTATTCCTCTCTTTATCAAACATTTCGTGATAAATTGATATTCTTTTCTCAGATCTCTCACTCTTGGAATTTGTTTCAATGCCACTACTTCTCTCCCTTTGTGCTTTATCATCGTGTTTCTCATCAATTGCAATATCTCTGTTCTCAGTGTTTTCTTGGTGAACCTGATATGAATTTCTCTACGTACATAATGTCTCATCGCATATCTTGTGTACACTGTATATCTCGTCGATTCCACTTAACATCCCTTCCTTACTTTCTTCCATTGCTTCTGCTAGTATGTGTGCAATTTTCTCTGCTAAATTTTCTCCCTTTTCTTCTTCAATGTTTTGAAATCTTAGATAAAAAAACAGTTTTATCCATTTCCAGGGTTATAATGGTTTTTTCCTGATTTTTATCAATAATTGTAAGTCTATAGTCCATCTCTTCAACTTTTTTCTTCATTGCTTCTGCTTTTTCTTCCATTTGCTGCAATCATTGTTCATCTTTCCCTATCATTTCTTTCAATTCTTCTTCCATTTTTTCCATATTTCCTTCCATTTTTTCCATTCTCCCATCTACCTTGTCTAATCTTGTCTTAAGATCTTCATATATA
>JANHZT010000163.1:186842-198101 GCA_032468215.1 Stegonotus admiraltiensis
GCTGGGTCCCCATCAGCTGGAAAAAAACTAGCAACTAGAAGCAGCAAACATTCCTTTTCCAAGAAGACCACTAAGGCTGCAGAGAAAGATGCAGAGAAAAGGCAAAGGGCACTGGAAAAATGCATTGCTATGGCTGAAAAAAAGCAAGCTGAATTGGAAGGGGGGTTGGTCTCCTCCCCTGCACTTCCTGTTGCCTCCTGCCCTTTTTTTGCTGAACGGTTGGTTGCTACCACTGTTGCAGATATACAGAATCAGCCTCCAGAGGGCATGGGAGAGCAACAAGGAGCAGGATTTTGATCCCTTTGCATGCTTAGCTCCTGTTAGCTGGCAGCAGGGTCCTGTGACTAGAAGCCAGACCCCTGAGACTACATTCATGCCAACTGCAGCTGGATTGCGCCCATGAGAAGACCAGGAAGGCAAATTGCCAGAAAATACTAACAAGATAATTTCAAGGGCTCTATCTCGAGGCATTGCTGCAGGCCTGCAGCAAAGTTACGAGCCCAGGTTCAGAGGGCCTTTCTGGCTCTGTTCGCCTGACTCAGGGTCAGGCTGAGTTTTCAATCACACAGCCACCCCAGTGTCCCTGCCATTCATTGGAGAGTGAGGGCTCCCTGGTGGGAAGAGCAGTCAAGGTGACTTGGAGTTATCGGAGGATAAAGGGTTAATCCCAACCCTCCAGCATTTACTGGATTATTCCCTCTAGCCATGTTCAAATATCTTTTACACAAAGCCAAAACAACTTCTCACTTAGGAGGGAATCTACCCTGGCTGATGTGCCTCTGACCAATCAGGACCAGAGTGATAGATTTTTCATTGAACCTAAGTTGGAACAGGAGGAGATCCCAGTTCCTCAGCTGTTCAAAGATGTGATCCAAAAGCAATGGGATCGGCCAGGCTCCTTTCCTACCCCTAGTGGGAGTGACAGGAGATTTTACCACCTGGGACCAATCCTCTCAGAGGCTGTCCTGTTACTAGAGGTAGATGGTCCAGTTGCAGCCCTGGCTTCTTCATCTGCAACTCTCTCAGGAGATATGGCAGACAATTTGAAAGTTGAGGACAAGGGGACAGAGTTAAGTATGCGAAGGACCCATCAGGCTGCTGCCTGGGCTATTAAAGCAGCCTCAGCCGCCTCATTCTTTAATCAGACTGCCTTCATTTGGCTACGCCAGATGCAGGCATGACTGCCACAATAGGAAGCTAGGCTACACCCGATATAGTCAGCTGGTGCCATTGCTGACTATTGGGGTGAGTCACTGGCCCCCACGGAGAGGGCCTGCAACTTGGGTGTCCTCCTGGACGCACGGCTGTCTTTAGAAGAGCATCTGACGACCGTGGCCAGGGGGGCTTTTTATCAGGTTCACCTGATCCGCCAGTTGCGTCCCTTTCTGGATTGGGATTCCCTGCGCACGGTCACTCATGCCCTCATCACTTCCTGCCTGGACTACTGTAATGCTCTCTACATGGGGCTCCCCTTGAAGAGCACCCGGAGGCTCCAACTGGTCCAGAATGCGGCCACGTGGGTGGTTATGGGAGCGGCCTGGCGCTCCCATGTAACACCTCTCCTGCGCGAGCTGCACTGGCTTCCGGTGGTCTTCCGGGTGTGATTCAAGGTGCTGATTAACATCTTTAAAGCACTCCATGGCTTAGGACCTGGGTACTTACGGGACCGCCTTCTGCTGCCAATAGCCTCCCACCGACCAGTACGCTCCCACAGAGAGGGGCTCCTCGGGGTGCCATTGGTCAGACAATGTTGACTGGTGACCCCCAGGGGGAGGGCCTTCTCTGTGGGGGCACCTGCCCTCTGGAATGAGCTGCCCCCGGAGGTCCGGAGAATCCTAGACCTGCACACCTTCCGCTGGGCCCTTAAGACCTTCTTATT
Organism: Stegonotus admiraltiensis; assembly: GCA_032468215.1. Classification (NCBI taxonomy): domain Eukaryota; kingdom Metazoa; phylum Chordata; class Lepidosauria; order Squamata; family Colubridae; genus Stegonotus; species Stegonotus admiraltiensis. The sequence goes on from JANHZT010000163.1 coordinate 188,722, forward strand.
CCAACAAGCCAGGCTGGCCTGATTTCTAATTGGTTTGATTTTAATTGGTTTTAAATTTATGTGGGATTTTAATAATGGTTTTAATTGTGGGCCAAAATATTTAATTCAATTTTAAAATATTTTTAACTTGTATATTTATGTGTTTTATTATGGCTGTACACCGGCCTGTGTCCTTCGGGAGAAGGGCGGTATATAAATATAATAAATAAATAATAAATAAATACACCAGGATATTAACAAAGCGGTAGCTGCCATCAATTTTCTGCAGATACCACCTTGAATGCGGCAAGGTTTGCCTCCAGGGCCCTTTCATCCACAGTGACATCCAGATGCATACTTTGGCTTTGCCATTGGCAAGCTGATGTAAAATCCAAGTGGAAATTGGCCTCTGCTCCTTAAACAGGTAATAAACTTTGGGGAGGTTCTAGACCCAATACTGGTGGAGACCAGGGACAGAAGAAAGATATTACTCATCCTTGTCCAGGAGAGCAGACTGGCGGTCCTCTCCTTATTTTCGTAGGTCCAATTTTCACAGTTATGAACAGGATTTTCCACAGGCCAGATCATCAGGTAGATAGGTCTGGGTTTTGTGACAAGCCCAGACAGCAGTTCCAGAGCAAACGGCCATTTCAGAGGTCAGGAGGGTGACCCTTCCGCAGGACTAAGTGACAGTCAAGCCAGTCCTCCCATCAGGGGCTGGCTGGCCCTGTTTGCAGACCAGTGGGAAGCAACCACCACAGACTCTTGGGTCTGCAGCACGGTCCGATCAGATCTAGCTCTGGAATTCCTCTTTCCCCCTCCTTGGCATTTCATTCAATGCCCAGTCTCCACAAATCAAGTGAGGAGAGATCTCATGGAGACAGCCAGCCAGCATCTGCTGGCCATTCAGGCCACTGAGGCAGTACCCTGGGATCAAAGAAAACAGGGCTTCTACTCCACCCTGTTCATGGTTCAAAAGAGCTTGGGTAGGGGTGGATGGAGGGCTATCTTAAATTTGAAACAGCTGAATGAGTTTGTGATTTACAAACACTTGAAAATGAGCTCTGTCCAGTCCATCCTGGAGGGCATAAAAGAAGGCAATTTTCTAGCCTCATTAGATTTGACGGAGGCTTTTCCTCACATTCCAATCTTACTGGACCATCGGCAGTTCCTAAGGTTCTGCTACACAGGAAATCATTTTCAATATAGGGGGTTGCCCTTTGGCCTGGCATCGGCACCCAGAGCCTTTACGAAGGTGCTGGCAGCTCACCTGAGGGCCATGTCGATTCGAATACAATGTTATCTGGATGATGTGCTTATTGAAGCCTACTCACCAGAGAAGACAGAGGAGGACATTCAGATCACCATCCGGGTCCTACAGGAGCACGGCTTCTCACTGAATGTAGAGAAGAGTCACCTGACCTCTACCACGCGCCTGCTGCATCTGGGAGCTGTTATCCACCAGGCTCTGTCAGGTTTTTCTATCACAGGATAGTCAAAACAGCATAGTGACATTGGTGAACCGAATGGGGTGGGGGGAGACTACTCTTCTGTAGCCCTACTGTCCCAACTGTTGGGGAAAATGATATCATGCATATCAATCGCCCCCTGGGCTCGACTTCATGCAAGACCATTTCAGTGGTTCCTGTTGCTATTCCAATGCCTGGGCAACAGCAATTCAGAGTCACGAATGCAAGTCACCCCAGCAGTCCTAACATCCTTCCAGTGGTGGATGTCATCAGCCCTCACCAAGGGCTACTTCTTCAAAGAGGTCAGTCATTTCACGGTCACATCAGATGCCAGCCTCTTCAGCTGGCGGGCTTATTTTCAGACAAACATGGCCCAGGGCCATTGGTCCCAGAGAGATTTAGTCAACAACATCAATTGGCTGGAACTCAGGGCAATCCATCTGGCCCTTCGTCAGTTCCAGCCTCTGATACAGGGTCAACATGTGTTGATTCTCACGGACAATGTGGCGGCCAAAGCCCATATCAATTGACAAGGGGGGGACCAACTCCAGGGCCCTCATAGACGAGGCACACTGTTTGGGTCTTTGGGCGGAAAAATACCTCGGCTCCCTCAGGGTGGAGCACATCTCAGGGGCTTCCAACACACAGGGGGACAGGCTAAGCTGGACCACGATAGACAATTCTGAATGGCAGTTACATCCGGAGATCTTCAGGGAACTGTCCCAGAGGTTCGGCTGTCTAGTAGCAGACCTGTTTGCCTCCACAAGGAACGCCCAATTAGCAAGGTATTTCACCAGGTTCGAGTCACCAGGGTGGAAGGGACCAATGCTCTCTGCAGCCCATGGCTGACTGGACTGCTATACGCCTTCCCTCCTCTTTCCCTCATTCTGGGGGAGTTGCGGAAGGTGCTGAGCGAGAAGGTGGAAGTCTTACTAGTTGCGTCTCACTAGCCCAGACACCCATGGCTCACAGACCTCATGAACCTATCGGTATCCATACCCTGGAGGATATCTCAGGAGAGGATCTCTCTTTGCCAGTGGGGTCTGAGCCATCCAGAGCCTCAGTGGCTTCAGCTGACCATCTGGCATTTGAGAGGGACCTCCTGAGGCGTCATAACTTTTTCCCCAGGGTGATACAGACAATCCAGGCCTCCAGACAGCCCTCCACAAATAAAATCTATAACTCTCCTTGGACTTCTTTCATCAAATGGTGTTCCAGAAGACAGATCTCTCCCCTTTCCGCATCCATACCAAAGATCCTGGACTTCCCCCAGGATGGACTGGCTAGAGGATTATCCCACAATACCCTTCAAAAGCAGGTGGCAGCCCTCTCCATGATGATCTGCGGTAAGTGGGAGTCCCTCGCTCAGCTTCCAGTTACTCAGAGAGTCATCAAAGGGGCAGCCAATCGACAGCCCCCCATAGTACACAGATATCTCTCCTGGGATTTACACCGTGTATTACAGGCCTTCACATCACCACCATTTGAGCCATTGAGATCAGTCAACCTGAGGTTTTTGACTTTTAAGATTGCCTTTCTAGTGGCCATTTCTTCGGCCAGACGCATATCGGAGCTGGCAGCACTCTAGGTTCGGGAAGACATGCATTTTCCATTCAGACAGGGTAGTTCTGAGCTTGGATCCCTCATTCATACCAAAAGTGAACTCATGGTTTTATAGGGCCCAAGAGCTAGTTTTTCCTGATTTTTGTCCAAGGCCAGCATAGACCTTAGAAAAGAAATGGAACACTTTAGATGTGAGGAAGGCCCTCATATCTAAAAGTTTACATCAAAAGGACATTGCCTTTTCGCAAGTCAGAGTCCTTGTTTGTATCCTTTCAACCATCTTCTTTGGGCACTAAGGTCACTCCTTCCACTGTGGGCAGATGGTTGAGGGTATGCATAGCTACCGCATATGACAGCCAGGCCAGGCAGGTGCCTAGGGGCATTACTGCCCACTCGACCAGGAGCGCTGCCACTATGGTGGCATGGGTGACTCGGGCTCCCATTGAGGATATTTGCAGGGCAGCTACGGTTGTTACCATCTCCCTTCATTAAACACTACTGATTAGATACCTTCACATCTGCGGAGGCGTCCTTTGGCAGAAGGGTATTGCAGAGGATACACAGGACGGGGGGGATCTCTGGACCAAGGGGTGCCCCCCTGGAACTATAATCAGCTTTGATATGTCCTATGCTTTGGACTCTCCCGCAGCCAATCTGGAGGAGCGTTGGTCTTACCTGACACGCACCTTCTCAGACAGTTGTGGGAGAGTCCAAATCCCGCCCTAGGGATTTCTTGGTCTGGACTTTCAAGGGGGTATGGAGGTAATTAGAAAGTACACTTTCTTACTCAGCTACGTCTTTCATCGAATAACTGGGGAGAAAGAAGAACAGGAAGGGCAGGCTAGAAAAATCTATTGACTCAGTCTACGAGGAAGGAAGAGTCAACCCATGCTTTGGACTCTCCCGCAACCCTCTGAGAAGATGCGTGTCAGGTAAGACCAATGATCCTTTTCAAACATTACCAGCTGAAATTTTGACAATCAAAACACAAAAATAGCATGGTTGGATGACTGCAAAGCATCTGTGAATCTTAAGTCAGTAGTTTAAGACAATTAATGTAACGGAAAGAATACAAATAATATAATGGAAAGTTGTGTCAGGAAGACCTTGCTTCAAATTGTTCTCAGTCATTGAATGCATTAGGCAACATTTTGTCAGATAAAAGGGGCTACTGCTTCACCATCATTTTATTTCTGTGGAGATTTAGCTCTTGGCATTAAAATTTTGTGTTCAGATTTTATAGTATTTGTAGTCCTTGTTTAGTGACCACAGTTAGGACCAGCAACTCAGTCGTTAAGTGAAGTGGTCACTAAATGAATATGATTGTATAATCTTTCTTCAACTTTGGTTTCCTTTAAAGACCTGTGAAGGTTGTAAATGTGAGGATTGGTCGCAAAATTACTTTTTCATCACCACTGTAATTGTGAACAGACACTAAATAAGGCAGTTATTGAATTAGGACTACCTGTATTACACTTTTGCCATAAACATGGGCATTATTTATCCACTTTCCTGGGATAAACAGTTAAATAGAACAAAAATGTTACAAAAATGTTACAAAAAAGTTACACTTGCTGTTTAAAAATGTTTTATATCTGAAATAATCAGATAGAAATTTTCATTACTGAATATGGCACTTGGCGTACCACTCAAAGTCCAAATACTAGTTATGTGCAAAATTGAATTGTGTGTTTGTGGAAAATTCATTCTCTAGAATGTTTTCCCCCCTCACAGAAAGAGTGCTTCTCTAAGCATTATGGAGTAGCTCATTATTTAGGGGAATGCTTTGTCCGGAAAAGGAAGTGGCTCATGATGTTCTCAATGCAACCTAGCCCTGAAATGGAATAGCCCATTTTGTTTTGCACATCCATACCAAGTATGGACCGTGATCCAGAAACTTTGTAATTTAGTGTAGGGTTGATATGGACAGGTAATCTCTTGACAATTCACATAGGTGCAAGACAAGAAGTTCTAAAAAGGTACCACTTCTTAGACTAGACCAGTGATGGCAAACCTTTTTGGCACCAAGTGCCAAAAAGAGAGCGCTTTGCGTGCACTCTTCAGGGCCGTGACCAGGAAGAAGAGCTGTCTGGGGGGGGGGGGGAAGCATGCACATGATAAGGCACTTCTGGTTTCCAATGAGAGTATTTGCGCCGGCAAAAAATGTCTTCTGGTTACTGTTGCGCATACGCACGTGCTGATCAGCTGGCCAGCGTGCATGCTTGCGCTGGAAAATGGAAGACAAGCTCTTTCAGTTTCTGGCACTGCCGCACGCAAAAAGGCCAGTTGATCATCGCACACACATTTGTGCGTGAAACCCGGAAGAGGAATGGGCGATGCCATGCATGCTAGGCGACATGGCTCCACGTGCCACTTCAGACACAGGTGCCATAGGTTCACCATCATGGGACTAAACTGTGTTTTTCTCTCATTATCCTTGCTTTACTCCTCAGGAGTAGCTTTTTCAGTATGCAACATCTCCCAGGTTACAAAACAGAGGTGAAATTTATTTCTAATTGTCAGATTACCTATTTGTTGCCACAGAAGACTACTGACTGCCAGGACTCTGCAATATATTCGAAAGAACTACTTTGTAAAGCACATAGAATGAATGAAGTAATTCTCTGCAAAGGACTAAAGCAGCCAAATCTTCTGGAAGTCTTTGACAGCTTTTTCCAGCTATCTGTCTAGTGAGTATAAATTCACAAACATCATTTCCATTCAGATAGCTAGCATTGTGCATTACATGCATATACATGAACTTGGACCTTGGACCTTGGACCTTGGAAAAGCTTTCACAGCTGTATGGAGTCTTCTAGAGGACTACTGTTTTAAACTTTCAAAGAATCTTTGCATGCAACAATATACTCTGGACACTGTCCTTTTCAGATGCTTTGTTAAATAAGCATTGCATAGAAGAGATGCTCAAAAAAACATACTTGTACTAATTAAAAATTCACAACTGCACTTTCAGTGCATTCATAAGATGCATTCACAAAAAAGTAAAAACTGTCACAACACAGGAGAACACGTAACACCACAAAGTGCACAGAGAAAACAAACCCTGATTTTAAAAGGTTTCTAAAGGCCTCCTTCCCCCAGTGTATGTGCAGAAATCTAGAATTAGCAAAGGAGTGTCTCCTGAACTGGGCAGGAGTGTCTCCTAAACCCACAGCCACTTAGTGTTCCTCTGATTGAACTGAAGTCTCTTGTTCCCATTTAAAATCCCCTCCCCATACCTTCTAGACTACAAGGAAAAACATTGGCGGTATCACCTGGTCCTGCAAGGATGGAGTTGAATAATTAACATATTGATACCTGACCCTATAACAGCAGATGATCTCATTCAGTGATTTCATGTAATTGTAAAATAAGAATGGAGAGAGAGTAGAGCCCTGGGAGACTGTAGAACATGGGTGTCAAACTCGCCACATCACATTGCCTTCACATGCCGTTTTACAATGTTTTTCCCCTTTGCGGAGCTGTGGTGGGCATGGCCTGCATGTGACGCATCTGGCTCACGGGTCATCAGTTTGACACCCTGCTCTAGAAAGAAGGGATTTCAGGTTAGATCTCTCCTCTCCTACCAACATTGCCTGGAATGGATTTTGAGAGAAGGAGGAGAGCCATCACAATGTCATGTCTCCCAGTCCTAAAGTTTGAAGCTAGTCCTGAAGGATACTGTGATAAGTGATATCAAAACTGCAAAGATCAAAGAGGTATGTATCTATCACCCCTGTCTTGGTCTTTGCAGACAGCATTTAGAAATGTGATCAATGTTGATTCAGTAATATATTTCTGTCTGAAACCTGACTGAAAGGGATTCAGATAAGCTATTTCTTCCAGCAGTTTTGGTGTTGCTCCCAATTTTCAAACTGATGAAAATTGTTCAATATCACTTTATTGAGAGTTGGCTTCTTAGGCAAACAACATACCATCGATTTTTTTGCCTCCTTAATCCATCAGGAGGGATGTGCATCTGACACACAACTGGGGTGGCAGTATGTATAGCACTGAGGATTCTGGCCATATCAATGTCAACAGGTGCAAACTCTTCCTAGAGTTGAATTGGAATATTCTTTCAATTATGACAGAAAGAAAGGCAAATAAAAATGAATTGGGCAAATAAATTATCAGTTAATTAGCTTTTTGCCAGGCAGACTTTTCCTTGTCTAATCAACAAATCTTATTTAGTATTATAAACAAATGTAGTATTGCTAGGAAGATCAGAAGAAACTATTGTTGTCAACTGATAACTTTGCATATTGTTTTGTAAGATTTTAATGAATAAAGCAGATTTTTCTCACATCAATTTCACATCAAGAATAAATGCATCATTCAATTCATACATATTTCTATGTTTTCATTTGCACTCCAACTTAAGTGAATTATTCAGAACAATGAACTCAAAGGAAGTTTGTTACTTATAGAGATTGTTACTGGACAAAATTGTCAAGACATTGTTGAAGCAAGTAAATGTACTTTTTCTAGGTTCTCAGCATCTTATTTGTATTGTGGGCAGAACCGGACGTAGTATTTTAGGTGAGGTCTCACCAGACTCTCATGGTCTTGATGCTATCCCTCTTTTGATGCAGTTTAGGACTGCATTGATTTTTTTGACACCTGCAGCACATTGCTGGTTCTTACTTAAGTGGTGGTCCACTAGAAAACCTAGATTCCTCTCACAGTTGCTACTGTTGAGACAGGTATCTCCTATTCTCCTGCCTGATAGTGTGAATGTCCAAGAATGGGTTAAATATTGTCCTTCCACCCAGAGACTGAGTATCAATTTCGTTGCCACGCCCCATTGCCTCTCCTTCCGGCTCCAGTTTTCGACTCGGTCTTGCCTGAGAGAACATATCTGGAAGGATCAGAGTATTTAATCTATTCTTGGACCTCAAAAATCAGGTTTTTATGCGAAAAATGGCTGTTTGGATAAGCAGAAAAGCAGCAGGAGCTTGCCCTGCATTCCTGCTGCTGAAGCTTGGCTCCATGCAAGTCGTGCTGGCCAATCCAGGTTCCCTGGCAATGCCACCGGCTCTCAGATCCTAAACTGGGGATTGTGGGGATCGAGCTGGCTAGTCCAGTTTTGTACTGGCACAGCTGCCGACCCATGGAACAGAGCGATCGTGCTCAGCTGACCCAGATCCCATTGGGGGATTTTGACAGCAGGCTATTGTAGCTTTAGCTACAGCCAACTTCCCTTCAGCTGTTGTCAGCCTTTGTTGACTCATTTGGAGCTCTGCTCAGTTCTTTGGGTATTCTCCTTTCTTCTGTTGGAACGGAGCCCCCCCCCCCCCAAATGGCAGAGCACTCCCTTGTGGACAGACAAGGAGACAGTCACTCTCCAGATCCCCTGAAGTCTCCCTGTAAGGGGGCGGCTAAATCCTGGTCTGCTTCAAAAAGGGCAGCCAATAAAATCAAATCCAAAGCCCTCAGATCCTCCAGGAACACCAGTACTGAGGAAAAGGATGCTAAAAGGCACCTCAAGGCAGTTGAAAAACAAATCACTAAGGCTGAAAAGAAACGGAGGGAGCAATTGGCCTCCCCAATAGCTGTTTCAAGCACTTCACACACTTTTCAAATGGAGCAGTTGGAGCAGCCCCAGGCGGCAGCTGAGCCATTTTCACCACCAGAGGGAGCAAGGGAGCTGTCTCCTTCTCTTGTCTGCTCAACTTGCCAGCAATGAGACAAATCTGGATCCCTTTTCCTGTGTAATAACAGGCAGACAATCTGCTTCTGCAGGAAGGCAAATTCCAACTGCGACCTTTACTCCTACTTCAGCGGGGCTCCGCTTAGGGGAAGGTCATGAGCCAGAGGCGTCTCAGGATATTTATTTATTTATTTATTTATTAAAATTTATATGCCGCCCTTCTCCCGAAGGACTCGGGGCAGCTCACAACCATCAAATAAAAACAATAACAATAAATAGAGTTAAAAAATGCAATTAAAATCCCACAATAAATTAAAAACTCCCAAAACAGATCAGACAGTTTGTTTAAAAAGCCATGTCTTCAGGTCTTTGCGGAAAGTACAGAGATCAAGAGCTATCCGGAGCCCAGTGGGTAGCTCATTCCAGAGGGTCGGTGCGGCCACAGAGAACGCCCTCCTCCTGGGTGCCGCCAGCTGACATTGTCTGGCCGACGGCACCCAGAGGAGGGCAGTCCTATATGAGCGCACTGGGCAGTGGGAGGCCAGTAGGAGGTGCTCCTGCAAGTACCCCGGGCCCATGCCATGAAGGGCTTTACAGGTGAGAGATAGGATATGAGTTTATTTATTTATTTATTAGTTCGATTTATGTGCCGCCCTTCTCCAGAGACTCAGGGCAGCTTACAATGCATTAAGCAATAGCCTTCATACTTTTGTATA
>JANHZT010000171.1:10510-20913 GCA_032468215.1 Stegonotus admiraltiensis
GAGAGAGAGAGAGAGAGAGAGAGAGAGAGAGAGAGAGAGAGAGAGAGAGACAGAGAATATATATACATACACAAGTAACCAGAAAAGTAATATATCATCTCGTTATCGTGAGCAGCTAAAGCACTTATTGTTTTTTAATTAGCTTCAGTGCCCTTATAGCCTCTGAAACTCCAAAGACACAAAGTATATTGGGAAGGTCTTTGCTTAGGCTAAATCCACAGTTTATTATAAATCATAATTCTTTTACAACAATGAGTACATCAGAAATTTTAAAAAGAGAATTTTAATGTCCTATATTATCAAAGAAATAGTTTCAGGTTTTGAGGATTATTAGATATGTTTTGTATGCCTTTTTAAAAATATAATATTTCTTTTAATGATTTTGTAAACTCTTTTTTGGGGTGGCATCTGGGTGACTGAATGGATCTGAGCATTTACTGGCCAGATCCCCATCTTTACTGAATGAATATTCTTTATTCTTTATTGAACATTTTAAAAATAATAAAAGATGTACAAACCAAATGGAAAAAGTGAGAGAAAAGGGAAAGGAAAAACTGGAAAGTGCAAGGAAAGAAAAAAAGAAAAAAATTAAAGAAAAAAAATAGAGAAAATACTTCCAATCTTTATCACAACTAGTACAGGCAAAATTAATATCCTCCTATCCCCCTTATAAGGTTGCATGTATATGTCTCTTCTACCTATAGCCCATCTTTTACCCATTCACAAATCTATTTATCATCAAATATGTCAATATAGTTGTCAACAAAAAATTCTGTAACCCAAGCACACCTCAGAAGGACATTGGGATCAATGTTACCAAGAGACACTTGGAGGCCACCCTGAGTCACTTGGTTGAGTTGGGCAGCTATAGAAGTTGAATAAATAGATAAATTTTTAAAAACCTACCAAAGGGTCAAAACACCAGTTTCTCATAGAGCTTGCCCAAGACTCAAATCCAGACAGACCACTCCAAGCATAGCCTGGATTATCTAAAGGAAAGCCTACAACTCAGTGCCATACACATGGATTTATATTATTAATAGGAAAATGATTTTTTTTTCTTGCTACTGTGAGGACTGCAGCTAAGCTCCAAAGGAACAGGGAAGCTTGAGGAAGGAATCACTCAGAAGATATCACTGCCCCTTCTAATGTTAAGAACCCAAATGTTTTATTTTGGTAAGGCCTGCCTACAGCAGGACTTACAAGAGCCTATTGCCAAGGAAGTGAATCTGAACTATCAAATTGTTTTTTCCTCATAGAAATTTAATCTCAATACTTGTACAAAATCCCATCTTCACCAACTTTATCAGGCTAAGAACATTGCCAGAATCTATGTAATTCTTTACATTTCAGATCAGAGTGAGCTGCACAGAAAATCAGTCTGCAGGTTCTCCTTTATTGGATGGCAGCAATCACTTAATACATCATTTTCAAATAAATCACTTTCTCCTGTGCCTAGCAGACCATGATGGAGATGGAAAAATCCTTCCAATCTTAAAAATGTTAAAACCACACCAGAGTATCATTCAATCAAACTTCTGCACTTACCCATCTGTCAAAAACATATTGGGAAAACTCAGTGCTCAGCTGAACCCAGTTTCATAAAAGAGGTGCAAGAATTAATTTACTCTACTTGCATCTGAGGCCAGGTTGGATCTTCTGAACAATAGTCTTCCTCTGTTTCAAAGCTATTAAAAACATATCTATAATGTTAAAATTGCCAAATTAAAATTGCCAAATTTGCTACCAATGTAACTAATATGAATCTAATATTACAGCGAGAAGATCAGTGGTGGGTTGCTCCCGGTTCTGTCCAGTTCTATAGAACCAGTAGTAAAACCGGTGGGAGGTTCCACCCACCTGCCATGACATCATCATGAGTTATTTGCGCATGCGCAGAAGCACGCACGCTCCCGTCAAAGCGTCATCACGTGACATAGCATGACTTTTTTCCCCTTCGCTAGACTGCGCATAGGCATGGCCAATGCATGACATATCCAGCCCACAGGCCGCAAGTTTGACACTCCTGATAGGAAGGAAGGAAGGAAGGAAGGAAGGAAGGAAGGAAGGAAGGAAGGAAGGAAGGAAGGAAGGAAGGAAGGAAGGAATACTCTTAACACATGAGTTTGCTCCCATGTTTTTGTTTGTTTGTTTGATTACTAATATTTTTGAATGTTTTGTATTCTGCAGACTATATGGTCATCATAAGTGAGAGGACTTGATTTTTAATCTTGTATTGTATAACTATGAAGTCAGGTGATTAATGGTATTGGAAATATTCAAGCTACTTTTGGTAGAAAGGATCTTCTCTAGCTTGACGAAACTGCATCTGTAGCATTTTCCTCAATTAGATTCATTCATAGCTGCTATATTTAGAATACCAAACAGCACAACTTGTCCAATCTCACAATTAACTTTGTCCATATATTCTATACTTCTATATTGTCGTATGTTGTGCTTGTTCTCTCTCTTTAGCATTCTCAATTTTGTCTTGTTTTGTTCTGAGCTTTGTTCTTTGTTCTTTCCCCTAACAGAGTATTAGTGTCAACAACAATGCACAGCCTTTACTGATATCTAATGGGTAAGAATCAGCAGATTGAGAGAGACTGTAACTGTCACAGAAGACCTCCAATTGTAATTGTTCATTTAGCCAGAGAACCTGCAAGTTGTTTCAACTACAGTGTAGTAGCTCTGCCTATGTGTATAATCTTTGGATCATTAGAAACATTAGGGCTATCTTTTTGCCCTTTGCTATTTTGCTCGGCAAAACCAGTAGAAAAATGATTTATTAGTTACCAGAACTTGAGATACAATGCTCATAGATCATCTCAGGCTGATGTTTTCTGCATTTTCTTTTAATTTACGATGCATCAAAAGAAGAGCCTGATTTCCATAGTCCTGAAGTTAGGGTGAACTCAGCTGACACTTTGCTTATCATTACCAAAAATCAAGGTTGCTGTTATTCATGTGTCCTTTAGTTTTCTTCTTCCCTGGTCATATTCTTAAACCACCATTTCTCAACTCATGGAGGGCGGGCATCAGATTGAGAAAGACTATTCTGCATAGCTCATCTAGAGAATTTCTTTTCTCAGGTATCTGGATTTTGAAATGGCCAATCGATTTTAGATCATATTTGCAAGAGACAAATGTTTATATGAGACCCAAACTGACAACAGATACATATAATGATGTATTAAATGATTTGTTGGGTTCTATTTGGCTTCAAAATATAAAATACCTTTTAGGCTGAACATTATACTACTGGGTATTTCCTCCACACTGTCGCTAGCTAAATGAGCTCTTCGTACCAAAACAATCAGTAATATGAGAACATGAGAATATTTAAGGTCTGTAATATAAAGTATATTAAACATGGAATGTCTATTTCAATGACAGTCAGTACAGTGAAATAGTAAAGTCTAAGACAAAATCGAAATCTGTAGAAGTTTATACCTATGATATAAGAAGACGCATTTGTTTCATGCAGCCGGTCTAACATAGCCACCGTTTTTAACTGGGGTCTGATTTGTACAGGGGTTTGGTTTTAAATTGTGGGCCGAATTGTTTAATTTTGTTTTAATTGTTTTTAACTTTTGTATCTTGATGTTTTATTTCGGCTGTGCACCACCCTGAGTCCTTCGGGAGAAGGGCGGTATATAAATAAAATGATAATTATTATTATTATTGTTATTGTTGTTGTTATTATTATTATTATTATTATTATTATTATTATTATTATTTATATCCTATGTCTAACCTATCCCCATTGTTGCTGTAGGGAAAAATTGAAGATGTGTGATGTTGTGGATAATGTTTTCAGTTCCTAAAAGACAGATAGGAGGTAAATCTAATGTATAAATCATGTGTAAATCCCAAGATTTAGATAAAAAATCATTTCTGAATAAGTATTATTTTAATGGCTCTAGCCTCAAATGTGAATTCTAAGGCCTTATGTAGAATAATAAAATAAGTAAGGGATTATTAGCGATTAGATGCAGTTTTTCTTTCTCTTCATGAGCTACAATAAAACTTCCCAGAACTATAAAGTTCAATTCACACTGCAGATAAAAATGTTTTCCTGCAATAATCTAAATATTGGAATTTAGGAAATCATCTGTATGGAACAGAATTACTCAGCCACCCTACCCAAGGAGCCTGAATGTTTATAAAGTGGAGATGGGATAATGTAATATGGCTATCCCAAATGCCTAGTGATAAAATCTTTATAGCTTACCAGACTTTGCAAGATTGCTATAAAACTTTTATTACTTACCGCTCATGTGAAATGAATGCATCAATCACCAGTGGAAAAACCACATGTTTGTTCTTCAATTCTTTTGTGGATAACTGTCACAGCTGATATGCTCTGTGCCATTTCATCTTATTAAATAAATCTCAAGAAAGCTTTAGACCCTATTCATAATAATCTTGTTGGGGAGAAAATACATGAGTAATCACATGTGCAATGAAACCATTACCATCGCCATGCTTCTTTTGCATATCTCCAAACTTTGAACAAAATGTTAGATTTACATCACAGTTGTAAAGATATGGTTGAAGTTTAGGATGTTTTTGAGCATTGAACGTACAGGGGCACCATAGCCATACAGGTGATCCTTGACTTATGACCACAAGTGAGCCCAAAATTTATGTTGCTAAGCAAGGCAGTTGTTAAGTGAGCTTTGCCACATTTTATGACCTTTTTTGCCACAGTTGTTAAGCAAGCCACTGCAATTGTTAAGTGAATCATGGGGTCATTAAAGCAAATCTATCTTCCCCCATTGACTTCCCACTTCCCCCGCTCATCGAAAACTAGGAAGGTCACAAATGGCAATCACATGAGGACAGTATACGCAACCATTGTAAATACATGCCGGTTGCCACACACTCAAATTTTCATCTTATGACATGGGGATGCTGCAACAGTTTTAAGCATGCAAATTGGTCATAGGTCACTTTTTTCAGTGCCATGGTAACTTCAGATGGTCAGTAAATGAATGGCTGTAAATCAAAAACTACCTGTACATTGAAAATAGTGATACTATATTCTGAAGACCATAGTTTAGAAAAGATGTAAGGAAACACCATCACAAACCCTGTCAATTTTAAAAAATTGTTTCAGATTTCTGCGCAAAATCTTATGAGAGTTAATGTGAGACTACTGCAATCTCCTGAGATTTGGTAATGTAAGATTTTGATTATTTAATTTTAATTTTAAAAGTGCATTCAGTTATGTTTGTGGGCATCTGGTTTGCATGCAGGTAAAGACAGACCACCTAACTTATCTGGCCATCTGTCATTTTTTTCACTTGCACTATCCTGATGTGCATGTAGAATGTTGGGAAGTGCTATAATACAGGACATGAGAAATCTTTGCTCCATGATAATCTAGCTGAAACTAATTCAACTGAAAGAGGTGTGACCCCAAACACCTTATGGCAAATTGCTTACTTGATTCCCGATCATTATCTTTGATCCTTGGCCAACTCTTTCCAATTGAGTACCTAACTGGGCATATTACTATAGTCATGAAGTTAAAATAAAAGTGCCTCAGGGTTGGTAATTGAAAGAACTTCTAGGTTGGTTTTTTTTTATGTTAAAAACATTCCTAAAACAGGAAAACAGTTACAAATTACTTTAGGAAATTGGATTCATTCATAGTTTTAAATTAATCAAATTCTGCATTTCACTGCAGTTCCAGCAAAGTACAAGCAAACAACTGGTGACATGGCAAAATTGGATACCAAGCTATTTCATTTATTAGAGAAAAGGGAAGAATCTATAAAATTTACAACATTCTATTTGGGAAGTAGGAATAATATGATTGAGTTAAAAGTAATTTAGAAATCCGATATTATAGTCTCTTTACCTCTGACTTCATAGTTATCCAATTGGCACAGAAAACTATGGAAATCAATTTCTGTCAAAACTAGGGAAAACTGAACAGCAAGGAAATTCTACCTGATACTTTCCCATGTTTAAAATTAAATATACGGTATATAAAGAAATATGCAATATCCAATTGTTCATCTTGTAAAATTGTTCAGTCTTTTTAAACTGACATTTTTATTAAAACAGGATAAATCATGGTTCAGGCCATTATAATGAGTCTAATTGATCCAAATGTTTCTTGATAGACCAAATGACACCTTGAAATATAAAGACATAATAGTTTTCTTATTGGTTGTAGCCAGACAGGTAGTAATAAGACACTGAAATCCACAAAAGGAAATTAATAGTTCCATATGATGGAAAATTACTTTAATAAAGAAAGTGACAAAAATGGCAATATCACAATAACAGAGAAAGTAATTTTAGTTCACCTGGTTTAAACGTATTAATAGGCACCAAAAATGCAGCTTGTCTGCCATCCACTTCTAGGTTTCTAGATGATCTAATTATTCAAGTTTATAACTATTTGTGGTGGCAATGCAGAAGACCATTGTACTTCAGGGAGTTTAGTGACATATTTTGATTTCTTCCTTATATTAAGA
Source organism: Stegonotus admiraltiensis (assembly GCA_032468215.1). NCBI lineage: Eukaryota > Metazoa > Chordata > Lepidosauria > Squamata > Colubridae > Stegonotus > Stegonotus admiraltiensis. The sequence continues at coordinate 17,005 of JANHZT010000171.1, forward strand.
AAAGTTTAGAGATCATTCTGAACTAACCTGCTTGTTTTTCACTCTTGCTTGCTGAATAAAATGGGAGTGGGAGATATCTTCATATAACAATAAAGATACTTTCTCATCTGTGAAAGTTTCACACTTTCAAATCAAGTGCTACGTCCTAATACTGATCTTTAAACAGGGGGCTTCTGCACTGAATCTTAGCACTAAGAAAATTGGCTATCCTTGGGGTATCTCTGCTGTCCGTTATTAAGGAGCTCCTAATAGCATGTAAGAGATTTGGGTATCATCTTGCTTAATATGGTTTTAAATCTGTTTGTTTGGATTAATAATAAAGCTTAAAATTTCTTTATTTATGATGTGCTTATTGTCTCTGGATTCAAAAGAACCAATTTTCTTGACACCTGCTCATCACCCTGACCCTTAGCAATATATTATTCTACATTGTTTTCTGTTAATTGTTAATAAAACAAGGGTGTAGATCATTCCTTTTTTTCTTAAAACAATGCATTAAAATAAGAGATAATTGGAATATTTTTGTATCTCTTTCCCAATGCAGAGCTTCTTTTTTTACATATAATCCTCCACCCTGAAAACAGATTGTACTAGCTCTGCCAATGTGTGAGGAATTAATGCAAACTCGGATCCAACCTCATAAACTCAGAGACATTGAGATGCAATGGATGAGTAAAAAGACTTGCCTCACCAGACAAGTGGGAAGATAGTCAGTTTATAAACTAAGTGAACTAAGATTAGGCTGTTATTTTGACCCATCAAATTCAGTATAAAAATGCATCATCTGCTAAAAATGTCATAGCTTCATCCAATGATCAGAAAAGTTTGGTGATAACAACTTTAACATCAACAAAAAAAGTTTAATCCTAAACTTTTAAAATCTATAGTCCTCCAACATCTAGCTCAGCACTTGACTTAAATTATTTTCGATAAAGGTGTTCCTTCCTACAAGGAAACCAGTGGTCTAATCCAACTAGTCTTTGAGCCAAAACTATAACAACTTGCTTGACGAATGCAACACTCTAGTCTATTAAGTTCTTGTCTGAAGAGATTGGATATTTTATTATCAGTAGATATATCTTTAAAAGACTTTTGAATCTAAAGCCAGACCTCCACATTAGAAAGAAGCGTAACTTTGCTTTTTAACACTGAAGTCAAAAGGCAGGACCAGTAAGCAAGAAGCAGATTCATTTGCCAGATCTTTTCTCTTTGCCAGTGCTTTTCCCTCTTATGATATAATTAGCAGAATAAGGTAAGTAGAGTTTTTCCTAATATGTGGGTCCACTCATTCAATGAGACCTTGACTGAAAAAAATATTTTCAGAGGAGACATACAAAGCCAGCATACAAAGGATTATGGCTCTCTTCCCTCCTACTCTTCTTCTATCTTAATCACCATGGCTTGGAGTAGAGAATAGCAATGGCACTTATATACCACTTTATGGTGCTTTACAGCCCTCTCTAAGCAGTTTACAGAGGCAGCATATTGTCCCCAACAATCTGGGTCCTCATTTCACCAACCTCGGAAGGATGGAAGGCTGAGTCAACCTTGAGCCACTCAGAATCGAACTCCTGGAGTGAGCAGTGAGTTAGCCCTGCAGTACTGCATTCTAACCACTGTGCCACCATGGCTCAATGACAGAATAACAGAACTAGTATCATTACATTGCAATGCAAGCTCCACCACTTTTGTCTGTGTGTCAGGAAGTTGCACTCATGTATATAAGAAGCAGTGCTTACATCACAATACCTCAACATTTGTTATCAATTATCAATCTAACAAAACCATCCAATTCTGCAAATATCTCTGCAATTCAGTCTTACAAATCTCTCTCCAACCAAATTGCATAAAAATAAGCTTGGATTTTAACCCTCTCTTCAACCTCTGCATACCAGTTAGGATTTCTTCTACCTATCTTAACATAATGTAAAAACCATCAGGTATCAGTTTTATAACCAACCATTCCTGCACTAGGCTACTTGATAGAAGCATTGTTTGTTTGTTTTTTACCATTTTGCCTTTATATTTATGCATGTTTCTGTCTCCCCTATTTCTTTGACAAAGCCCAAAGTAACAATAAGTTGCAACTGACTTTTCCTGTTTGTGGAACCTTAACTAATTCTTTTTGTCCAAAACAAGTTGGCTCAGTGACTTGTGGCAGTGGCTTTTTTTTGTTTTTTTGCTTTGGGGTTGCTGTCTTCTAGATGATATATTAACATTTGTTTGCACAGTGCAGGAAATACCCTGCAGGTCCCTTCTTGCCTTATGAAAATCTTTCCTGTCTTCTCAAAATGTAGTCGGACCAGTCTGGCATTGATTGTACATCAATCCCTCAAGGCACTTTTTCAGAGCAAGAAGACTTTTCCAGACCACAACAGGGACAGGGGTGGTGGGGGAGAGCAGATCCACATTAATCTCTGGGCATCTTAATTACATGAGAGAGAAGCACTTTGGACTCACCTTCACAAAGACAGTAGGAGCCAGTCTGGAAATCATAATAAGCTGGTGAACTGAGATAAAATGATCAAGCCAAATTGTTCTTAGAAATTAATGATCAGCTAAGAGGATTCTTATCTTTCCTAATGTATGGTATTTGCCTTTCTCCCCCTTCTCTCTCGCGGTTTGTGTGTAATTGTTCTGCTCTTCAGGTGGTTGATATTTATTGCTACACCTATCCAGAGCAATTTAGCAAAAAGACCAGACAAAAACTAGAGCCAATTCTTCGGACTTCCTCAGACTGTGGGTGATCTCTGTCAGACACTTCTTTAAATTATCTTGTTCCAATCAGTCCCTTTGTCCCCTTTTTCTTTTTACTGTAATTGTATCCAGTTCAGTCCAGTTCTAGTCAGATTATCTCCATTCATAAGGACATAAGGCGGCTTCAGGCAAGTCAGCCCCTGTAAGTCTACACTGTATTGGCTCATATCATAAACTTGCTGGGTGAATTCTGTGACAGAATTGCTTCTACACTGTGATCCAGCAGACGTTCCTTTGAAAGTTATGAGGCATACTGCAATTTAACTACTGCTACAATTTAATTTTGGTGCAATCTATATTTCAGGAGTGGGAAACTCACAGCTGTGCATATAATGCTGAACAAACAACTCCCAATAATTCCAACCAGGACAGCCAGTAATGAAAGTTGCTGAGAATTATAGTTTGGCCACATCTGGAGGACTACAGTGTCTCTCCTCACTGCTACTGTTAAATTATGTGCCATGGGGTTAGTGTTGATTCTTTTCAGTAGACCTTCTCCAGGATGATCTGTCTGCAACCTGACCCTTCAGGTCTCCCAACAATGAAGCCATTGTTGCCTCCAACTTTTGTTTCTATAAAGTGTCACAGGGAAAACTGTTGCCTGCACAGTTCTGATCTTGTAGGTATAGACATGGTCACAGCATCTGGATATTTTTTCCAAGGCTTGAATGGTTACTATTGAGAGCCAGTTTGGTGTAGTAGTTAAGACTAGAAACTAGGAGGCCATGAGTTCTAGTCCCACCTTAGGCACAAAGTCAACTGGATTATCTTAAACCAATCACATTCTCTCACCTCTAGGATGAAGGCAATGGCAAACTACTTCTGAAAAACCTGGCCTAGAAAATTGCAGGGATTTGTCTGAGAAGCGAACATAGTGAAACGGAAAGTGGGAAATAATATTTTTCTTGAATGCTGGTTCCTTTATTGTTGATAGTTAATCCTAGAAAGCATAGCATTTAGCATTAGCATAGCATTTAGACTTATATACCATTTCACAGTGCTTTACAGCCCTCTCTAAGCGGTTTACAGAGTCAGCATATTGCCCCCAACAATTGGTGTTCCCCTTTTACTGACTTCAGAAGGATGGAAGGCTGAGTCAACCTTGAGCCTGGTGAGATTTGAACTGCCAAATTGCAGGCAGCTGGCAGTCAG
>JANHZT010000171.1:72060-82522 GCA_032468215.1 Stegonotus admiraltiensis
TCGGCAGAGGTTTTTAAAAAAATCTCTGCCGATCAGGCAACTCATCTGGGATCCTCAGAATCTTTTGAAAGCATTTTTACAACCTCTTCGCTGAAGAGGTTGTAGAAAAAATGGTTTTAAAAGTAAAAAAAAAATTGGCCATGCCCAGTCACATTACCCCCACCACCACAGAACCGGTAGTAACAAATTTTAGATTTCACCACTGCTTACGACCCATCCTTGAAATTATGACTGCTGCATCACTCCCACTTTCACGTGATCACATTTTGAACACTTGGCAATGGGCTCACATTCACTACAGATTGCAGCACTCCATGGTCACATGATTGTGTTTTTTGACTTTTTTTGCAATTTTCTGGCAAAACATACCCATTGGATAAACTGGATTTGGACTTACCACCATATGATTAGCTTAACAACCACTGTGTCTCACTTAAGAACCATTGTAAAAATGATAATAAAATCAAGTTTGCTCACATTGTGATTCAATTTATGGCCACAACAATTTATAACCAAAACTCTACCTTCAATTGTGATCAAAAGTTGAAGATTCACAGTATATTCAATTATTTAAAACTAAAATTGGAAATCTTAATCTTATTCGATGATGCTTCTAGATTCCCTCTCTATATATATGTGTACAAAACACACACACACATAATTAAGAGCCGCAGTTGTGCAGTGCTTAGAATGCAGTACTGCAGGCTATTTTTGCTGCCTGCTGGTTGCCTGCAATTTGGCAGTTTGAATCTCACCAGGCTGAAGGTTGACTCAGCGTTCCATCCTTCTGAGGTGGGTAAAATGAGGACCCAGATAGTTGGAGGCAATATCTTGACTCTGTAAACTGCTTAGAGAGGGCTGTAAAGCACTATGAAGCAGTATATAATAGAATTTTAATTGGGTTTTATTGAATTTTTGTTAAATTTTAAACCTGGAATTTTGTTTTAATTGCTTGTTTGTCTTTTTCATTGTTGTGAGCCGCCCTGAGTCCTGTTGGAGATAGGGCGGCATATAAGTCCCATTAAATAAATAAATAAATAAATAAATAAATAAATAAATAAATAAATAAATAAATAAATAAAAGTCTAAGTGCTACTGCTATTAAAAACAAAGGAATTGAATGTGTCCTCTATGACAGAGATAGAGGTGACATCCCAAAGATATGATTATCAAAGCAACTTCATGACACAGCAGGTAGAACATGATGAGATCATGAAAAAAGAACCTAGAATGTCACATGTGCATATGAGGAAGGAGGGTAAAGAAAAGAAACAGAAATTTGAGGTGTCACAGAGAAGTATGTTATTTACTTAGATTGAAATAAAGGCAGAAAAGATGTATGCATTTTATTCTGAGTCCCAGGGATAATTGTTCTGGAATTAGTTATCTAATATCCTAAAATGCCAATATGAAAGATTTTGTTTAATTCATAGTGGTCAAAAGAACACATAACAATGTGTAAATTAATGATCTTATTTTGCTAGTAGGTGACAGGAAAAAGCATAAATAGACACCTTCTTGCCTTTTTGGATAGAGTTGGGGAAATGGGAAAATGAGGCTGAAAAACATAATGCCCTGAGCTGCTTGCTAGTGCCATTGCCTGGTTTTAGATGATGTGGGCCAACAAGTACATCAGGTATTCCTTCATTCTAACTCATTCGTTGTCTGCTATGCCTGGTGAATCCTATGAAGAACTATTCATCATTGAACCTTAAGGTGATTGAAGCTAACAAGCAGAGGTCTATCAACAACCAAAGACAGGATAACGGAAGTTAGGCTGAATCTTTGTCAAATGAAATTAGAGGGCATGAAACGAAGGAACAATGACTGTTTTGCCTCAACAACAGCAATGTTTTGGGGGTTTTTTTTGTCCCAGAACCAAATTTTGGAATTTGCCATTTCTTTTTAATGTAATGCGACTCTCTTGCATGGCTGTTCCATTCACACATACATAACAACAGTACTCGCTATATCCAAGCTGCAGAGCCATTACTTTTAGATCTCCACAGATGTTCCAGTTCTACTTGGTATACTGGATATTCTTCAACAAAACTTCCACATTTTTGTATGTTTCTTTTATGTGTGCAGCAAGCCTACTGGTACTGAAAGATATACATTGCCATTGTGTAAAATACAGAAGATTTCTATAAAATGGTATGCGATAGGTTAAATTATGAGTTATTTTCATGATTAGCAGCCAAAACTATATAAGATACAGCCAAGTGTTCATGAAGCAATTTTTTTGTTATCCACTTAAAAACGAACAGACAAATGGCATCCAAACACTTGTTGCAAACATTCAGTAATTGTCTTGCGAAGCATGTTCACCCTTTTTCCTCACATACTTTGCTTTGGCAATCAGGCTGCTGGTTTTCTTCAAGAAAGTAAAGTTGCTTTGGAGTTTTACCAATACAGGAGAATAGCAATAGCACTTAGACTTATATACCACTTTACTGTGCTTTACAGCCCTCTGTAAGCGGTTTACAGAGTCACATATTGCCCCCAACAATCTGGGTCCTCATTTTACCCACCTCGGAAGGATGGAAGGCTGAGTCAACCTTGAGCCTGGTGAGATTTGAACTGCCAAATTGCAGGCAGCTGGCAGTCAGCAGAAGTAACCTGCAGTACTGCACTCTAACCACTGCGCCACCAAATATTTGTAGTTTAGGTTGAAATGAAGTGTCCTTGGTGCTCCCTGAGTTTGGTTGTTTTCTTGGAGATGTTTCATTACCCAAACTAGGTAACATCATCAGCAGAACACCAAGAACTCCTCAGACTATTTAAATTTCTCAGTAATTAATAGCAGTGAATGTCATCAGTTTTTTGAATCATCAAGAAAGATACAACTATATATCTGGGGGGCGGGGAAATGAAAACCCTGGATAGTGAGTCACTGCCAAGGTGAGGGGCACAGCATTTTCCCTTCCTAATTTTCCTCATTTCATTTCTGACATCCACTTATCTATTTATTGTTGTTCTCCCTTAGTGAGACATTAATAAACGTTTACATTCTTTGTGGGAAATGACCAACTTCTACCTACTTGCAGCTGCTAAATTGTTAATATTCCTACAATAGCCTTTTGGAATTTTCATTATTATACAAATTAATAATAATAGGCGAGGTGATGAGATTTAGAAAATGAATTTTAAGAGGATACTTTCAAATACGGCTACCCAGAGATGTTGTTGGTGAAAGTCAGGGAATTGGGTCCATGTAAGCAGATAAAGAAAAAGACTTTTTAATTTAGTTCAGATATGCACTTTCTTTCCTATCCTTCCCATAGCTCCATACTCAACTCCCCTCCATATTGGTATGAGACTTTTTCCAGCACATTTAGAGAGATGAGGAAGGAGAAAGAAGAAAAGTGTATGTGAAGACCTTAGGATTCCAAGAATTACTTTCAGCAGTTATTTTTTTCCTATTAGTAATTGGAATAGTTCCTTGTCGTCGCCCTGAAATCTTTTTGTGCCGGGAATAGTTTTGCCTTATAATGCAGCTTTTCAGATGCATTATGAGGACGAACAGCCCTCAACGGTTGAGGAATGGGGAGGGGCCACAGGAATGGAGAAGCAAATGTTGTTTAAATAAAGAACAAAGTTAAAGTTCCTGATTCTGCTATTTTCTCTCATTGCTGAACCTGAAAGAGTCCACACATGAATCACCTTGCAGGAAACAGAAGTTTTTTTTAAAAAAAGAGAACAGACATGAAAGAAACACTTCTATTGCTATCACCTTCTTCCAACCAGTAAAATGCATGATTTCTGACTCAATCATCTGGAATTTCTCAAACAGTCTCAGAGGCGTCCTTCTCTTTGTTTTCTAGAATACTTTCAAGAAAGCAAAGAGGCACTTTATCACCACCCATAATTTCTTTTTCTGCATTAATTTTTTTTGTTTCTTCTCAAAGACATCTTGTCTCTACAATCATGTTTGCCAAATGACCTGTCTTGTTTACAAATGGCAGCAACATTTATCATAATCAGGCTCATGCTTTTCCCTGATTTCTTTTCCCTGCTTTCATTTTGCATCTGCCTTTCAGCCCCCCTGGGATGATCGGGGACCATGAGGAAAAATTTGGATCCAACTCACAAATTGCTGATTTTTTTTTTTTGAAGGTAACATGGCAAAGTTGGATTTTGTTTTACTGTTTCTATATCACGTTCATATCTTGCCCCACCTTCTGAAGCTCAGAGCACCATATTTCTCTAATCTGACTCCATTTTTTATAACATTAACCTGTGAGGTCCAATAGACTAATAGTGGCGGCTCCAAAGTCAAAAGCTCCATGGCTGAGCAGGCACTTCCATCTTCCCAGCTCACCTCCTACTTTGTACACTAACCATTATGTCACACTGACTCCGACTTTTTAAAAAATGTCCTAAAGATTATTGGACCAGAGTTTATTAGGTTTTGAAGAAATATCATTGGCTAGATTCACATAACATACTAAGCCATAAACCATGATTTATAAATGATAGTAATTGAATTCACACACTAAGCTGAATGGGAAAAAATCATGATTAACAGAATAACAGAGATGGAAGGGAACTTGTAGGTCATCTAGTCCAACCCCCCACCCAAGCAGGAGACCCTACACCATTTCTGACAGATGGCAGTCTGAAAACTTCCAGTGATGAAGCTCCCACAACTTCTGAAGGCAAGCTGTTCCATTGATTGATTGTTCTCACTGTCAGAAAAATTCTCCTTATTTCTAAGTTGAATCTCTCCTTGATCAGTTTCCATCCATTATTCCTTGTCTGGCCTTCAGGTGCTTTGGAAAATAAGTTGACACCACCACCCCTCTCTCTGACAGCCCTTCAAATATTAGAAAGTACGATAGTATATAACAGATCATTGTCCATGTAATATTCTCTGTCGCTTTTTGTGTTTTGAACCCAATATCTCAATGAAAAAGAGTGTTCCGCAGAGTTTAAAGTGATTAAAAACTGGGAATGATATTTTAGGAGACTCAGTGACTGACTTAAATGAATAATTTCAAGTTCTGCCATTTCAATTTGATATTTGATCATGAAAATATGGCCACAGTTCTTCTAGAACCACAACTATGAAGCTGGAAACATTAACAGAAACAGCAAATGATTTTCTTAATATCATGTCACTACAAACAGGCAGCGGCAGATTTCTAGCAACACATTATCTCACTCTCAATAATGGCTATTATTCTTGGCTGCATAAGCCTTAGTTGCAGATGTCAGCTTGTCTCTATTACGAAATATAATAACTGCATCAAAACCGTAATAGACTGATTTATCACTGTCATGTTTATTATTATTATTCAATTTCAAATGGCTATCGTTATTAAGGTACTTTTAGTGATTACGCACATATTTATAAGTATATTTTCTTTGGCTTATAAGAAAACACTATTAAGGCCATGGAGTTTTCAGAGATTATTTGGTCTTTGTTAGGTAGTATGGCGTTTCTCATTCCCCATCTATGATAATTGTTGCCTGTAATTGAGAGCATCTGCTGTGTTTACTGCACAAAGCCTTGCTTTCATATGGATTTGCCATTTTCTTTAGGCTGAAAACAGATTTTTCTCTTGGTAACAGGCAAGCTCTATGTTTATCCCAATGTACCAGAGCAAAAGATGCCAAGGGGCCCTACATTTTCTATCAATCCAAGGAACGATATGGAGGTGGGGGAAATTCACTTGGTTTGCTTTTTTCATACAAATTGCACTCCTGTAAATACAATTTAATAATTAAACAAGTATTCACGGTGGAAAAAAATATACCTTTTTTGTGTTGGCAGACTTTAAAAATGAAATAATACAATGCAGAAAAATTACATTACAAAATTATAAAAACCAATCCAATTTCTCCACCCTTGTCCACATTTACTTCACAAATCTCACGGTACTCATTGTTGTTATCGAGGTCTATGTTTCTTAAACTCTTTTTTTCCAAGGACCCCTTGTCATTTATAAAAATTATGGAAAGCTTTTGTTTGTATGGGTTATATTTCTTCGTAGGTTTTAACCATAGGTGTTAGCAAAATTCAAATAAAATTGCTGTAATCCATATTAGTTCAATATATCCCCTTTAATATTAACAGCATTATTTGTCAGGATGTGCTTTTCTATCTTCCTTGCAGCTATTGCAATCAATGCAATTGGGTTATATTTATTGATATTTTTCACATTAAAAAATAGTATGTGTTTGTTTGCTTGCTTGATTGTTTGTTTGTATTTAAATGGTTTATATTACAGTGATGTAATATGGGCAAATGTGAAACATTAATGACTGTGTTCCCCTCCCATTCGCCCCCTCCCATTCGCCCTCTGCCATTCCTAAACCAAAGGGCCTATCCTACCTAAAATAAACAGCAAGAGATGGAATAGATTCCGTCTAGGCTACCAATAGAAGAGGATACATCTCCATCAGGATTGAACTGTGGGACCTTTTGTGCTCTCTGAGCTTGCTTATTTTCCTGCAGACATTTCTTTACCAATCTAGGTAACGACTTCTGTGCTGCAAAGGAGTGAGTTTTGCTCTCTGTTTATATACAGTAACTTGCCTTATCAGAGTGAATAGGGATGTTGTTTTCTCCTCGGTAGTTCCTTGGTTAAGCTGTTGTTTATTGCTTGATTGTTTGTCTGAGTTGGTAGTTCCTTAATTAGGGTACTGTTTATTGCTTGTCTGGAATTGCTTCTGGTGTTAATTCCTGTTTATCTTGATTGCTGACAAGGAGGTGTCCTGATCTTTTTCTTTCTATTTTAGCTTTTTTGTTCTCTTTTGAATAGTGTGTGGATTGGTTTATATTTGTCTTCTTTAATTCTGGATGGGCTTGCACTACCTCAGTCAGATCCAATCTACCTCAGTCAGATCCTAGCCACAGTCGAGGCTAGGAGAACTTTTGTGCAACTTTGGATTTTGCGCAGTGGTGGGTTTCAAAATTTTTTACTACCGGTTCTGTGGGTGTGGCTTGGTGGGCGTGGCAGGGGAAGGATACTGTAAAATGTCCATTCCCATCATAATCCAGGGGAAATGCCTTTCCTGGGTCAGGGGTCCCTGCACTCAGTCATTCAGGCCATAGTTATATTATGACTGGACTACTGTAATGCACTCTACATGGAGCTACCCTTAAAGACCATTCAGAAGCTACAGCTGGTGCAGAGTGCAGTGGTGCAGGCAGTTCTTGGGGTCCCAGGAATTATATAACTTATATAACACCACCTCTGCAAGCTGCATTGGCTGCCAGTCTATTCCAAGTGCAGTTCAAGGTGTTGGTAATCACTTTAAAGTCCTTCATGGCATGAGTCCAGGTTTCTTGAGGAACCGTTTCATCCCACTGAGATTGGCCTGCTGCACCCATGCTGGCAAAAGAGGTATGGTGAGGGCCCTGTCAGCACGATTATTGTAGCTGGCAGGATCCAGAAGGCCTTCCCTGTCATTGTACCTGCCCTGGGGAACATCTTGCCCTAATCCTCCTGACCTTCCAGAAGAGCCTACACTTGGCTCTGCTAGTTAACTTGGGGCTCCAATTGGAGAGTGAAGATGATCAATTAACAATGGATCCCTCCCGTCCTGTTCCTGCCCTCCCTATTTTTTAATCGGGCTGCGGTGTGTTGTATTTTAAAAACCATCCATGTGTGGTGAAATTAATGAGTTTTCATCATGTCTTCTGACTGCTAGTTGGTGTTCATAGATTCCCTCTACTAATCTTCTGATTGTCTGTCCTGCATAGAGGCAGTTACAAGTCCTTACCCTGTAGGTTGTAAATGACTCCTGTTTTGTTTTCTTCTTGGTCTTTTGATTTATTTCAGATCTTTTGGAAAGTTTTAGTTGGTTTGTGTGCTACACTAATGCCATATGGCTGTAAGCCTGTTGGTTGTTTCTAAGATGTCTTTCATGTATTGCAGTGTTATCTTTTCATAGTTTGTGTTGGCTGTGCTATACTGAGTTGACTGGTCAGGCAATTTTTTTTGATAAAATTGCATGGGTATCCATTTTGTTGGAAGATGTTGTAGAGGTAATCTGTTTCTTTTTTCCAATATTAGGTTTACTCCCAAAGGATAGGGGTGCTTTACAGATTTTTACTACAGGACATCTTATGTACTAAAGCAGCCATATGAAATAAGGATGTACTCCATTAATATATGAAGTCCTTCTTAAGGCTATTTGTAAAATTCACTGTGCAGAGATGATGTGGAATATATAAGATATAGCAACAGGAACAAAATAAAATGAAAATACTCATTTTTATATGACTTTTACTTATATATCACTAATATACTGTATGCCTCCAGCAAATTACTCAAAGAAAATGAGCCCAGTAACAACAAACACAAGAACAGGAACAAAAAGGATCTTAATCTCTTACATGCATATACATTTTAAACAGAAAAGTGCATATACATACACACATAAGCCTATGTCTGTACTTTCTTTGGATTACAATTAAATATGATTAGAAACCAGGGTTTCTTTTAACTTTTTGCTGGATGAACAATATGAAACAAGTAATTGCTCCTGTATAGGATAGTTGTTAAGCATATATTCTTTTATTCATGGACTAAGGGGAAATTACATGAAAGCAGATAACCAAATATAAAGAATATATAAGATTATACACTTGAACAAACTAGGAGTGGTGCGGTAGCCTAGAGGTGGAGTTTTCACCTCACAATCAAGAGGCTGTGAGTTTGATTCTGGGAAGCAGCAGATATTTCTCTTTCTGGGTGCAATAAGTAATTGTTTGCTGTGAATTCCGTTTAGGCGTTGGGAAGGGCGTCTGGCCAGTAAACACTCAGCTCCATTCAGTCACCGCAACACCACCCCAATGCAAAGGATTACAGGGTCATCCAAAGGAGAAAAAAATACACCTTCAACATTCATAATGGTGAAGTAATCAACTGGCACTCAACCACCAAAATCCTTTGATAAATACAGCAAGGGATATCTCATATGAAATGAAGTTTCATTTTTATTCAGGCAGCTCCTTGAAAACAATGGTGAGATGAGCCTGCTTTCCTTCTTAGTCTTACTGGTTCCTCATATATCCATATATCCTCATATATCCATGCAGATATTCAAGCAAAATTGAAACCACTTCTCTAATAAGAAGATCAAAAGTTCACCTGTCAAAGAAAGGTTAGTTGACAATCTGTTTGATAGAAATGCCATCCAATATTACTTTAAATCATTCCTTGACTCTGGACAGAAAGTGTTATAATATTTAGCAACATAAAGTATTATATACATTATACATCATACTTATAACAGGCATGAGCTTGATATTAAAGGGGAAATATTTTCTCCTATACTTTTCAACAGAAAACAAAACAATTATTCTGATAAGTTTGGCTGCATGTCTTGTCTCAGGTGAACAGTATTAAAACATGAAAAGATGCATATTTTTTTTTCTTTTAATCAGATTCTTTGAATCTTTAAATGTACCTCACTGATACACAAGTGAAACCATAGGCATGAACAGATTTTTGGCACAGATAGAAGGATTCTAACAAGACACAAATAACCAGAATTCAAAAGTTTTGTAAAGCTGAGAGTTTTAAAAATGCATAAATCACACTTCATCCAAATGGTCTGTAACATACTACATATGAAATAATCCCTGATCTAGCCACTACCACTGAACTGTGGAATTAGAAAGTATCGCAAAATTCATCTAGTCTAACTCTCTGCAATGTGCAGGGAATCCAATTACTGTAAACCATCCTTGAAATGTGGCTCTCCAAATTCTTAAATTATTTGTAAAAAAACGGAGTGCCTCGTTTTATGTAGGTAGACTATTCCATTGTTGTACATGTCTTACCATCAGGAGTTTTTCCCCTTATGTTTAAGTGAAATAGATGAAGTTGCTACTTCTACCTATTATTTCTGACCTAGCTTTTCTATGAATAGAAAATAATTCTTGACCATATTCCCAATGGTACTCTTTTATGAACTTAAATACGGATATCATGTTTCCCTTTAGTCTTTTTTTCTAAACTGAACATATGTTCCTTCAACCTATCTTCATAATACATATCCTCAGTTTCTTGAATACCATTTGTCAAACTCCTCTGAACTTGTCAATGTCTTTGTGGTGCCCAAAACTATAGAGACCTCCAAATGGTTTTCCTACCAGTGAAGCGTAGAAGGAAATGAGGATTTCACATGTAATGCTTATTCTAATAGAGCCCAGAATGGTGTTAAAACTTGTCTCAGCTGTCTTACACTAGGTTCAATAACCACACATCCAGGTCCTTCTCCTATGTAGCCATAAAACCCAAAATTATATATATGAACTGCACTTTTCCTCCATATATGTAATGTCTTTTTGAAGGATATCTCATTCCCCTTAGACCAGTGATGGCGAACCTTTTTGTCATCGTGTGCCAAAAGTGGGGGGAGCATGGGGAGGTCGCGTGCATGCCCACACCCATAATTCAATGTGCCCCACCCTCCGCACATGCGTGCATGACCCCCACCCACC
>JANHZT010000171.1:98954-110756 GCA_032468215.1 Stegonotus admiraltiensis
GCTTAACGCATTGTAAGCCGCCCTGAGTCTCTGGAGAAGGGCAGCATATAAATCGAACCAATAAATAAATAAATAAATTTTTAAAATCTCCAGCAATAAAGTGTTTCAACTGGGAAATATCATTCGGTTTTCTGTGAAATAAGCATGTATTTTTTTTAAAGCAGAAAACTATGCATTCAAAGAAATATGTTGTCTTCTAACTTTCATTTCTTTTAAAATGATGTTCTGTTACAACTTAGTGATTCCCTCCCCAAAACAGCCATTTTGCAATGTCTCTCATAGCATTTTCTCGAACATCCAAACATGTCCTCAGACTCAAAAATACTAAGGAGATATTTATGTTGAAGTTTCCTGATTCAAATTATCCAAAGGAAGAAAATATGTGCTCTTTATTTCTTATAGTCTATCGCATTCTCCCACTCCATTAAAAAAAAATTCCTCTGTACTCCACTTACATTCACATTCAGATGATCATGCACCTCATAATTGGTTTCTGGGTACAGATGGAGGAAAGTGCAATCTAATTTGCACTTCTCAAATAAATGCATGAATCAGGCTACAGTTTTCTTTCAGACTGTACACACCTAAGAATTCTGCTATACAGTATAGTTCTTGAACACAAAAACCAATTGTTTCTTGATAATGTTTTCTACCTCAAAAAAAATGTATCCCTTAAATTAACCTTATTTGTTTTTCCTAAATTTGCCAAGAAGATTCCCTTGATTTTATTGCTGAAGATTAACATGTCTACTGAAAAAAAAACCCAACCCTTTGGATTCAGAAAAAGAAATAATATATGAGGCTGGATTTTTGTTGATTTCGTTTGGAAAGAGACAAGTATTTATAATGCCTAATCACCTATATCTGACTTACTTTAATCAACCAGTGGCAGTTTTACCCCAAGAACTACCATCACGAGTGATTGTACTACCTAAACATTTTAGGCTACTAGACTGAAAATGGCAGTACCAATTTGAGCATCAGAAGTCACTAGATCACTGTTCAAAATTACCATATTTTTCAGAGTATAAGATGCACTTTTTCCCCCCAAAAAGAGAGTGAAAATCTGGGTGTCTTATACTCCGAATGTAGCCCCGCCTAGCCTCTCAAACGAATATTTCAGAGGCTGAAAAAAGCCTCTGAAAGAAGCTTCAGGAAAAAAAGCCTCCAAACAGAGCTTCAGAAAAAAAAGCCTCTGAAACAGAGCTTCAGAAAAAACTTCATTTCAGAGGTTTTTTTTCTGAAGCTCTGTTTCAGAGGCTTTCAGAGGCATAAAAATAATTTTTTTCTGAAATGGAGTTTCAGACGTTTCAGAGGCAGAAAAAAAAGCAAGGCAGAGAGCTCACAACCAAGGAACCTCTGGGAACAGCTGATTGGGGGTATTCCTCTGGGGGTTTTTCTTATTTTCCCCCCAAAAAACTAAGGTGCACCTTATACTCCGGTGCATCTTATACTCTGAAAATTATGGTGCTTTCAAAATAATGTTCTTACTTTCCAAAAGAAAATGTTAAACGCATACAAATTATCACCTTGGCAGTAATATCAGGCATACAGTGTAAGTCCTTCAAAAGTACATGGATCTTTTCTCTATTATTGTTCTTGTTGTCTGTGAGTAAGGTACATGAGATAAAAGTGGGAAAAAATACTTAAGGAAGCTTAACTCAACTTAACTTAAAGTTAACTTATTCTTCAGTATTGCTTGATTCATGTACATGCTTGCATTTACACTTCCCTAACTTGGAGAATACAATATACTAGCCTGTTATTTTAAAAAAAGAGTTAATCATACTTCATTATAGAGATAGCTTAGATAGCTTTCATTTTCATACAGCTAAGAAAATAATTGCTTGGTCTGACATCATGCTAGAGAATAGTTAACTAAACTAAATTGATCTCCAAAGCACGATTTGGAGAAAAAAACAACCCACAATAAATAGGGTTAAAAAACAGGTTGAGCCAAACCAAATAAACCATATTATGACTCAGTGCATAATGCAAAATCAGACAGTGAGTTATTATATGCTCAACACTAATCTGATGAAAGCTTAAATTCAATAAAAAAATACTCCCAAGCATGCAGTTACAGCCTGTCTGAGATAGAAACTGCAGGGGTGTTAAGACATATGGGACAGCTTTGGTTGAAAACTGTCTTTCAGGCATGCTGGTGCCAAATCATGAAAACATCAAAAGCATTTCAAATTTGGCTCAAATACAGAATGGAAACCAGCAGAGTTTGGGTTTTCATATTATGTTAAGTCACAATGGGGTTTGTTTTAATTTTATTAATATATTATATGAAATTGCCCATTACATTTTAATCAACAAATCATGGTTAAACAATAGTTTAAATACCTAGGCCAGGTATTAAATAAAGGATGTACATGCTTTCAGAAACAGCCTTGTTAGGAAGTTGCAGCGCTATTAAGATAAAGTAGTAGGACTGGAATTCATATTCTCATACCTATTCCACTAACTATATATCATACTTATTTCAATATATATATATTTCAATGCCCAGGGTTTTATAGCATTTAGACACAAAATAACAATGTATAATAAAAACAAAAGGAAAAAAGCTTTCCTCGCACTCCATATAAGGATAATTTCCAAACTTAACAAATCAACTAAAATGATGCTTGAATAATAATTTTTAAGCATTAATACATGGCAGAAGCAAAGAAAGAGTATACTGAATTCCTTTTAGAAGAGTTTTGTAGTTTATATGGATCCACCGGGAAAAATCTCTTAAGTATAGTGACTAACTACATAGACAAGAAGAAAAGAATCTCTCACTGATCAAGCAATATTTATTTATATACTTACTTAAGTTGCTATTTTAAACCACAATCAAGAAAAAAGGCAAGGAAAAAAATGAAATAAAAATATACAAAAAAAATATACAATATACAGTATAAGATTGAATAAATGTTTTAAAGTGATATTAATTTAATAATGTATATTAAAGTATCTGGTATCAAATTAAGATTTTAGAACTATTATTAACATCAATACTTAGTAATTGACTAAAGCTGTCAGCATAATATGAATGATTAGGAATAAAGTAGAAAAGTTTATATCTTAATCTAAAAATTCTAGCCTGGTTTAATAAATTAAATTTAATCTAATATATTAAAACCCTGTGTTGGGAGAAATATAATAACAATTTAATTAAGAAGACATTCTGGAAACTATCTGGAAAGAATAATAGCTGAGAATTATATGTTCAAGGAATTTTTTGGCTAAATGAAAGAGAGAAATAGACCGTAGCAGCTAACTAAATGAAAAAACTGAAAAATTTGGAAGACATGGATATAAAATTATGTAAATACAATTTTTCACAAGGCATGAAGTAACATGAAGAGATTTAGAACTCTTAAGACTATGGTGTAGTGTAGTCTTAAATTGTTCTGATGATTACTTACAATTACCAGAATGCTTATAGAAAACTCCAAATAAATAATACCAGAAAATGCTAAATGCTTACCAAAACAAAACACAACTATGAATATTGAATTAAAATAAATTGTAATTAGAATATACTTTTTTTTTCTTTCTGGATTAGGACTTTGTGTAAACCCAGCCACTGTGGGTTTTAATACTAGTGTGCTGTACAAATTCAGCTGTTGTAGTTTATTCAATAAACAATTATTAAACAATGAAACAAACCTGGGCTTTGTATGAACTTTTAAGTGCTTAACCAAAAACAGTAACTCAGAGAACAGCTGGTATCAAAACACCAGAAACTGAACTCAACATAGAAGAGATTGTTCCTTTTTAACTTTAACATAAGGAAGCTGGTGCTTAAAACAAACAAACAAAAACCACGTAGTGATCTACAGTACAAAAAATCATTATCAAAGGGAATATGGTCATTATTAATTTGAAAAGTTATGTTAAGAGTGGGGTTTTGTTTTTGTTTTTGTCTCTTAGTAAAATTCTACCTACAAAGCAATACCTCAGAAATCTTGATCTCCCTTTAAAATGAGGGGAAAGGTAGGGTTATTATTGAGTTGTGCTTTGCTTTGCCTTTCTCTTCACATACTATTTTAATCATGTGAAGGAAGCAGCAGGAAGTTGCACATGTTCTGAAGTTACTGTACCATGAACGTGATTTAGTGTCAAAGACTTCACAGGTTACAAATTGTTGGATAAACAGTTCAGTAGCAAAGCAAAAGAACACCAAGAAATTCTCATTAAAAGGATGAATTAGAAATAACATTCACCAAATTAAAAAGTTCACAATTTAAAAGCCTGGAGAAAAAGTCCCACTCACTAGTAATCACTTGTTACATCTGTTGCCAGCTAAGTAGGGTAAAATGGAAGGAGAGTTTGCTAGAAAACAAAGAGAAAAATTGATGCCCCTGAACAACAGTGTACAATCCACCTATTTCTTGATTCACAAAACTCAAAAACTAGTAAGATTTCTAATTTCAAAAATCAGCATCTTTTTCTCTCTGCTTACCAAATGCCCCTCCCATCATCGCCTTTAGGCCAGGAAAAATGCCTGACCATGGAACACTTAAGAAGCACTTGCTCTGAACATCTGTAGATTTGTTCATACAGATGTACTCTATAGCACTGCCTCATTTTCTATTCCACTATTGCTGGAAAAGCAAATTTAGTAATACATAGATCTGAGCCCAAGCAACAAAAATACTAGTGCACAGAAAGAAAATTTTTAGTCTGGTTACAATTTACGTTTTAAATACAAAGCTATATAGCTATTTCTATATTGCATCACAAGCATTTAAAACTCTTGAAAAATTCATCAAATCAGAAGTGTTTTGAGTAGCTACCTAACAACTTCGGAAATCTTTCTCTGAAGAATCACTTTTTGAGTTTCTGAAAAATGGAATAAATGAAAATTATTTACGGTGCAGAGAAGGATAATGAAGAATTAGCATATTTTACCAGGCCCAAATTTTTGAAATAGATCAGGTTGAAAATAAAGAGAGATTTAAATTCTGCTATATTAATGAAAATATTGTTAGGCAATTGAAATTGTCAGTGATGTAGTACAAATAGGAAAACCTATTTGTATGCATCCTGTCTATTGCTAGTATGTAATGATGCCTCAGCTATCTTGGGGAATTCTGGGAGTTGAAGTCCACACATCTTAAAAGTTGCTAAGGGTGGGAAACACTGGTATATAGTCCACCTTCCCTTAAGCTTCAAGACAAGTATTATATTGTTATACCACCACATACAATACAAATTGTACATAATTTCCATCATTATCACCATGTAAAATAGATAAGTCCCCCTTTCTAAACCATCTAAAGTATGAAAGTCTCTGAGTTAAATTTCTGGTAGAGGGTTTGAACCTTCCAGAATAACATTTGGCTACCCATGTCTGAAGAGCTTCTATAAAAAACAAAAATTGATCACAAAGTACTTCCTGGTAGTCAATGTAATTGAAATAAACCTTGTAAAAGTCTCACCCTTATCTTCCACTTTCTTTTACCCCGTTCTTTGACACCATCTATAAATGAACACTTATACATAACATCCTGACAGACTGCTGTTCCCAGTGCATTGTAAACTCATTCTACCTTTGCTGTGTTGTTACTGACAGGAGCACAATGAGCAGTCTGTCTTTGCAATGAAGAAAGAAAGCACCACGGCGTATATCTGCAAATGTATTTTCCACCAATGGAAGAGCATAGAAGAAAAAAAAGCAGGGTTTCCCTAAACTATAGAGTAGTTGGTGGTTTTGAATTTTTGTTGCTTTCAAAGTACCATACCAGCATCCATCTAGTGCTGCATGATTGATAGGAGCATGTTCTTAAGCAGACATGAGTCTAATTCTTCTGTGATAGACCTCAAAGACTGGCAATGAAAGTTAGTGGAAGGCTGCATATCAGATGCAGAATAAAAATATAACTTACAGATCTGGATAAGACTGAAAGCTTGCACAGTACAATGCTTATTCCATGTAAGTAAGATGAACTACAGCACAGGTAGTCCTCAATTTACAACCTTTCATTTAGTGACCGTTCAAGGTTACAATGACACTGAAAAAAATGACTAATCATTTTTCAGTTACGCCTGTTGCAGCATCCCCAAGGTGAGATCAAAATTCAAATGCTTGGCAATTGGTTCTATTTATGAGTTACAGGGTCTCAGAGTCACGTGATCCGCTTTTGCGACCTTCTGACAAGCAAAGTCAATGGGGTAGCCAGAGTCACTTAGCAACTGTGTGAACAACTTAACAACTGCAATGATTCACTTAACAGCTGTAGCAAGAAAATGGGGCAAAACTCACTTAACAATGTCTCACTTAGCTACATAAATTTTGGGCTCAATTGTGGTCGTAAATTGAGGACTACCTATATAAGAAAAAGGAGAACAGAGAAAGTTTGAGATTTCCTAAATTTATATTTTACCTTTCAAGAAATCAAGGCACAATGTAGGAATCTCCATTTTATCCTATCAATTTGGTGGGATAAATTGGATTGAAAATGAGCGATTGTCTAAAGTCACCAGTGAATTTCCATAACTGACCTTGTGGCAGGACTTTCCATTCCTAATCCAGCCCTTTAACCACTATTCCTTATAGCAAGGTTCCCCAAAGTGGTCAATATAGGACACAGAGACACACACATACACACAAAGATTGATGGGGCTATAGAGCCATGGTGGTGTAGTGGTTATACTGCAGTATTGTAGGTTCACTCTGCCAACTGCTAGGAGTTCGATCTTGACCAGCTCAAGGTTGAGTCAGCCTTCCATCCTTCCAAGGTTGATAAAATGAGGACACAGATTATTGGGGGCAATATGCTGACTCTACAAAACCGCTAACAGAGGGCTCTAAAGCACTGTGAAGTGGTATGTAAATCTAAGTGCTATTGCTAGCCACGGATTTGACATTATTTGGTTAGTTAAGTAGCATTCATTATATTATTTCCGTATAATAAATGTTTGGGAGTCAATCGACTGAAGAATCCTGCCTTACAGCAAGATAAAAAAAACAACCACCCAGTTTTATAAAGCAGCTCTAACGTGCTTCATTGATAATTCATCCCATTCAGAACAAGGAGATGCAGATTCTATGCATATTTACACAGAAGCAAAAGAAATAACTCAGCATTTCACTCCTTGGCACACAACCTCCGTAATAACAACTCGTCCAGCGTTAGTAGCCCGTTTTATTACGTGTCACCGTGTCGCAAAATTAAAGCGATAAACTCCGTGACCCTCCCACCCCGTGCATGAGACAGATAAGGAAAAAAAGCCTAAACCCGTGCTAAAAAAAAAAAACAACCTCGAGGTTCCCCCCGACTTTTGCGCTGTTAAACAAACGGGCATTTGCCATTTAATGTCCTTCCATGGAGCACCGACCCAATTCGCCTGAATTAACAAGACCTAACGAATCTGGGGCTATCAGGGACTGCCTCTGTGGTGACGGGCGGCCCTCATCGACGGGGAAACACGAAGACTGTAGCGGCACCCTCAGTTCGCACGTTCCGATCCGGGGAAAGCGGCCCGGAGCCTCCTCCGTTATTTCTAACGGAACGTCTTCCACGCCCACGTCAACCGCCTCGCCTCGCCTCGCCTTCTAAACCCCGCCCCCTTTTTTTCCCCCGTAACGTTTCCCTGCTCCGCCTACTCTGTGATTGGCCCGGCTCGCTCCTTCCCCGCCAAAGGGGTCCTCCCCTTCTTTTCCTCTTTAGCTCTCTCGGCTCAGCGAGCTTCTCTCAGTTCCGCACTCCGTGACCGGGCAAAGCGATTGTTCTGCTTAGCGCGCGGGGTCAGGCGGCGCCTCAGCGGGGAGCAAAGGTTGTCCCTTCCTACGGACGAGCCGGGGCGCCTCTAGGGAACCGCAGACGCTCCGGGACCCGCCTGCTGCTCCGCTCGCCTGTTACCTGACAAGGCAGTGTTGGAGGCGCCGGCATGGCCAGTTTTAGAGAGCGTAGCAGCGGCAGCCGCCCCAGGAGCTGACAAGAGCCTGCCCTCCATCCCTCGTTCGCCGTCGGCCGCTTAACCACGGGTCGCCACCGCCTGCCTGCATTCAGCCCAGGGCTCCAACCGAGCGGGAGTCGTGTTTTTGGCGAAGAAGAGGCGGCGGCCGTGGCGGCGGCAGGGACTCGAGAAAACTTCCTGTCGCTGGGGAGGACGGCGAAGTTGCCCCCGGCAGCGGCGGGCCGAAACGACGGGCGCGGGCTAGTCCCGCTGCTCGCCCGCTCTGAGTGGGGCTGGGGAGGCGGCAGCAGCGGCGGCTGCCGCAGGGGAGCCTTGCAAACGGGCCGCCCCCGCGGTTGTCCCGCGCGGCCGTCGTCGTCCTCTAGCAGCCAGACCTTTTCAGTGGGGCTGTCATGCCAGCCGTCAGTTTGCTGCCGCTTTTCGGCAGCCCCGCGAACCCGGGAGCTTTGGGGGGCTCCTTAGCCGGAGGGCCCTTAGGGGGACCCGGGAGCCGAAAAGGGCCCGGCCCCAGCGGTGCGTTCCGACTGACGGAAAAGTTCGTGCTGTTGTTGGTCTTCAGCGCTTTCATCACACTTTGCTTCGGGGCCATCTTCTTCTTGCCGGACTCCCCCAAATTGCTCAGCGGCGTCTTCTTCCACTCGACCACCCTCCAACAGCCGCCGCCGCCGCCGCCAGGGCCGCCCGCCCAAGGCGATCCGCACGTCCCGCCACCGCCGGGTGTGGGGAGTAGCAGCAGTTTCGGAGCCGGCTCGTCGGCGGCGGAGGAAGCGGCGGAGAACTTAGCCAAGATTCGTGAGGATCACGAGCGCGCTTTGCGAGAGGCGAAAGAGACTCTGCAAAAACTGCCCGACGAGATCCGCAGGGACATCCACCAGGACAAGGTGAAGCTTCTCCTGCAGGACAAGTTGGGCCGGGGAGAGCCGGGGGCTCCCGGATTGCCCGACCTGCCTTTCCGCAAACCTATCGGGGCCGTCGGAACGGAACCCAGCGATCCCGCCGTCCAGCAGAAAAGAGAAAAGATCAAAGAGGTGAGTAATTACTGCAGGCACTCAAATATACAGCCCTTGTGGCTTTTTTTACCCCCTTCCCTAGGACCTCTAGGAGCAGCCGTTCATTTTTCCCTTTCTCCGAGTGTAAGTTGGTATGTTTATTTGCACTCTTCTTAATACCTTTTCTTGGCAATTCGCGACTTTCAAGACCTGCTTCCGCCGCTTGTTTGCAAGTGATTTAACAGCTATTGTGCTTGGGTGCGGCCCTGTGATGGGCACGTCTCTTGACGTGAGCAGGAACTTCTAATGGGGGATAGATAGGACACGTGTCACTCTTGTAAAATTGACAACGTAGGCAGTCTTCGGAGAAAGCAAATTTTACCAACCCGTATTTCTGAAGCTCTTAGTCCAAAACTGAAACATTGCGAACAAATGACAGTGATTTAGTTTTAATCTCTACAATTGGGAAGCCACCGCTAGAGAAGATGGAATGAGGAGAATGGTGTCAGAGCCAGAAGAAGGGAAAGAAAGAGAATGTCTTGTGTTTTTGCTTTAATTTCGCTATCAGAAACAACTACTGTCAGAGGTTTTTTTAGAGGGTGGGCACAATACAATATGGTATGGTATGCCAGAAGATACTTACTTCTGTGTTCAATTGTTCCTTTAGATTTCAATACACAATTGTAAAATTTAATGGATAATGGGGAGGGGGGGATTACTGAAAAAAAAATAGCAGTTTTATAAACCGATTACATTTGCATACCAGTCTCTGAACCAAAATTGTTTAATATTTCAAGAAAAAATTGAAGAACTTAAACCTTAACTACATATTTTAAATTCATAGACTCATCCCTAAAATGTTAACTGGTGGATATCATTAGCTAAGAATATAAAAATTGTTAAAAGTACAGTACTATTTTACTACTGGTATTGTCCATTTTTTAATGCTGTAAAGTTTAGAGCGCTGTCCTAGTCATACCTTGGAATTCTTGGATGTCTTTCCCATGACTAATATGTTCCTATCTGAAGTAAAGAAGGAGTGTGATATTGTTTGCCTGCCTCCTTGAGTGAATTAGCGTCCTGGAGAAACAATGATAGAATAGTCTTTTAAACTGTTATTAAGAATTATTCTATACAGGTATAGCTCATGTTTGTTCATTGAGGGGGTATTAAAGCTCTTTAAACTATAAGGAGTTTAAAAGAAGCCTTTATGTGGAATAAGACATCTGCAAGTAAAAGCACGTTATGTAGTAATAAATATGAACAGGTAGGTGTTTACACGTAAGAGTGATAAATGCTGTAGAAATTATTCAGTGTGTCATATAACCCACAAAAAGACTATCCTATGGAATATAAGTAACTGGCTGCACTTGCAATAAGATCTATTTAGTGCAAAAAGATCTATTTAGCATGATATATTAAGCAATATATTCCATAAAATGTTTGTGAAATTAAGTGCCACTTTATTCATGCTAGGAGTAAAAGGTGCTGAAATAGAAGAATTGGATGAACTCCTAGGAAGATACATCTAGTATCTAGAACAAATTGCCATGTCTGGCTTGTGCCATCTAAAAAGCTATGTCACATGTGATGATTCAGCATATATTATAGGGCATTTGATCTCTGATTTATAGGATAACTGTTTCCTGAACTTTGGAATAGTAAATAGAACTGATAAAAATGTTCTAAAGATTGTATGTAACATTATTGATGGATTACATGCATGCCTGCTCAAGTTTTCAAGTTTTTATTTGGGAAATCCAAGATGGTTAATCTCTACAGTTGGTCTACCTTTATGAGATTAAACTGTTAATTAAATCAGCAAAGTTTCAAATTAAAACTGCTACTATCAGTGACTATTTGATTGGCATATCTGGCCTGTAATTCCATGAATCTGATATTATGGAATTGTAATACTATACCTGTGCTGCATATTTATATGATAAGAGCTTTTTTCAGGCATTTCTGTCAGTATTAGTGAATGATATTAAAGCTGTCTTCAAAACTGTCTTAGAGTCATTATCAAAGAAGTTGATGAAATTGTATATGTTGTGTTCATGAATTTCTGGCTAGAATTTTTTATCTCTCAGAACAGATTTTTTGAGTAGTGCAGACTACTTCACTTCGTGCTCTATCTCAGGAATATGCAGTGTGCCAATACTACATTATGCATTCTAAAATGCTACTAACATACTGTGTAGACATGTGGCCACTATAAAGTTTACAAAAAGTAAAAAAAACGTTTAAAAAAAGATGCAGCTCTTTTATAGATGTGCATCTATCTGCAAAATTTCAGTAGCAGGACATTCCCCAAGCTTAAGAAAACAGTTCATTTGCCTTAGTTGTTATCTAGTAAGAAGCACAACTTATAAACAGTAGTATGCGTAATTTGAGTCCTCATTGAATTTCATGAGGTCTCTTAATGAAGCTGGAAGAAAATATTATGTGACTTGTGGGCCAGTAAATTTTTATTGTTGCTCTAGGGACAGGGGAAAAAAGAACCTGAAGAAAATCTGTACAGGCTGTTGGAGGAATAAAAACATTTGTAAAGCAAATGAGGAATAAAATCATTTCTAAATCAAATAAGGTGGTTCTTGTGATCCTTCTACTGTTCATTGCAATAGATGAACACCAGTGTAATCTTGATCCATGCAATGTCATCTACTGCTGAACATTTTGCTTGATCAACATTTTCAAAATTTTATCATGAAGACTTTCATATTCTTGTCATCAGCATATTTCCACTGGAAAATGTAACCTGTATTTAGGTAGTTGTCTAGCTTGGGTTCTCTCTTTTTTTAAAAAAAAATTATTTATATGCCGCCCTTCTCCGGAGACTCAGGATGGCTTACAATGCGTTAAGCAATAGCCTTCATACTTCTGTATATTT
>JANHZT010000171.1:159746-174024 GCA_032468215.1 Stegonotus admiraltiensis
CCTGGTGGGACTCGAACTTGAAGTAATTGCAAGCAGCAGATGTTAATAACAGACTTCCAGTCTGTTGAGCCACCAGAATAAACATTTATCATGGTATCTAAATAATACAGTATAAAATCTGCACAAATTAAGATCTGTAAGGTAAAAGGTACTTGATGGAAACAATATGGGTAAACCATATTATTATTATTATTATTATTATTATTTATTGTTGTTTATTCAAACAAATCAAGTTTCTGAATTAGAAAAGGCAAATCCTTTGTTGCAATAAAAATAATGCAAGTTGTAGTAAGATTCTTACATTAATTTGACTCCAAATTTCAGTTCAGCATGACTGACGTGTTTTATGCAGAATATACTGTTGTTCTGATAATTGCTTTAAATTTAAAATTATGAAATGGTATTATAGTGCAAATTACCCTATAATTTTTGCTTTGAGAAAGCTACTTATAAAACACTCTATTTTTCTTTTTTAAAATTCAGGCATTGGAAAAATATTGCAGAGTAGATGGTGGCTATTCTGGCCTTAGGGATGTTTACAGCAGTCGTAAAAGCCATGATGATGTGCAACAGAGTTTCTTCCTTTCAGAAACGCTCAAGTAAGCAATTGAATGGATTTTTAAATGAGTTATGAATTAATATTTTGCTGGATTGGAGCAGTAAGTAGCTGAAACCAGCCCTTTGCAAAGCAAATATACATTTGCTTTAACAAAGTAAGGTGGGTTGAAGAGGGGATCTGATTTACTTCAAAGTAGCAGAGGTCAGCTGAATCTCCTAAGTGAAACATGTTAGATTATCTTGAATCATTGGGCAACCAGTGCTGTGGCAGAAAGCTGCTGCCAACCTTCTTGCCTAGCACTACCTGAATTTCTTCTAGGCTAGGTGGTTTTGGATTATCTGTGGTGTGTTTTGAAGCTACCCAGCCTGGAAAATATTTGACCTGAAGACCTGTTTGAAGCTATGCACACAGTAGATGTATCTGAAACTATCTCCAGAAACAAAGAGAATATTGAAGAGTTGGAGATGGGAACTGGACAATCGGGAAAAATCCTAAATTAAGAGAAAGAAGCAGGGTAGCAGATTAGTCCTGTGGAAGCAAGAAAATGTCTTAAGCACTATTACCTATGTCTCATCTGAGAAGATGTCAGATGTTGGTGTAATTGAGAAGAAATGAGATCTGCCTTTTCAGCCATGAATGTTTTAATAACTTTCAAAAGCTTCTCTTTTTAATTGTAATACTGTCCCTTGGGGGAAAATGGAAAAATATAAAGTTACTAAGAACATATAGATAATCCTTGATTTATGTCTAGCTGTTTAGTGACCATTCAAAATTGCAACAACCTTGGAAAGGGTGCTTTACAACCCATAAAGCACTTCCAGCTACATAAAATGTTGCACACATACCCTGCAATTAGATGACTATGTTTCAAACCTTGGCACCCATTTAAAACTGATTACAGCATCCTGCAGTCATATGTTTGCAATTTGCAATATTTTTTTTTCTATGTTCTAGTACTTTTTGCCAGTTTCCAGCAAAAAACACCCATTCAGGAGAATGGACTCAGACTTACACTGTGTGTTTTGCTTAATGACCACATGATTCAGACTTATGGCTGCATGATTCACTTAACAACCGCCTTAAAAAACAATTTTAAAATTAGGTCCTATCACATGGGTGCCTCGAGTTA
Source organism: Stegonotus admiraltiensis (assembly GCA_032468215.1). Taxonomy (NCBI): domain Eukaryota; kingdom Metazoa; phylum Chordata; class Lepidosauria; order Squamata; family Colubridae; genus Stegonotus; species Stegonotus admiraltiensis. Next base: position 161,435 of record JANHZT010000171.1, read on the forward strand.
CAACTGTTATGAATTACGACTGAAATTCTGGTCCTAATTGCAATCATAAGTCAAAGACTATGTTACTGAACAGATACAATATATAAGAATACAATTTATGAAATGTAACCAGATTGTTTTTAAGTGGAATAGCTGATACATTTCTAGTGGAATTTTGGATACTTCTGAATGAAAAACTAAACAAATTCTTAATATAATAAATTTTCAGTATAAATAAAATAAATATGCTACATGTACTTGTATTTCTAGTTTTATAATGTATTAATAATGCATTTTTGTTGTTCTTTACTAGGTATTTATATTTATTATTCTCTGAAGATGATATTCTTCCATTTGAACATTGGGTCTTTAATACGGAGGCACACCCTCTCCCAATTATTAAAAGAGGAAAAGAGGAAAAAGAGAGCAAATAAAGCTACTTTGAATTTTATTTGGGCATTTTATATGGCTGTTAATGTTCTAGCTGGCATTTTTTAGTTTTAAACCAGGTTTTGTTTCATGTTTTGTTTCTTTTTGTTTCGTTTGTTTGTTTGTTTTTGCAGTCTGCTATAAACCTGGCAATTTTTCTCAAGGGACCTAATACTATTAATTTTAATTATTAATATTTATGTTTTCCCAGAACGTAATGTGTCATCTCTAGTTTTTGTTGACCATCAGTATAATGAGTAGATGGTCAAACAGAATACAGAATTCATCATGTTAGTTAGTTTTTACTTTATGTTTAGACTGCAAAATTGTTTTCTCCTCTGTGAGGAGATGTCTGCTTTAAGCTGTAATACTTTGCTGTGTTGCAAAAAGCCATAAAGAATTAAGTACGAAGAGCTTTTTTCTTTTAAAATCTGCTTCAGTGGGATTTGTCTGATCAGTGGAGACAAATCTAACTGCGACAGCCTCTTCTTATGCGGGTCTATCATTAATTGGTAATCAGAATACTTAGAAAGATGTACTATTCATATAAACCAGATATAGTTTTATCTTATCTGTATATACCATTACATTGAACTGTGGCTTATCTTAGAAGCCTGGATTATGAAATCTTTTTCACATATTTACATATCAAGCCTAACCACAGATAACTTTGGTGCCCATCGATTTCTTTGTCTCTGAGTTTGTTTCATATACAACTGTGAAATTGAGTTAACATTTGGACATGGCTTCACAGATACCCTTTGAAGCTGCACAGTTCTCAAAACCTGTCTTGGTGAAAATAGAGCTTCAGCAGTATTTTCACCAAAAGAAAAAATCTGTTTCCTGTAAAACTTTAGTTGTTATGCAAGATGAACTAATCGAATGTGTGATATCCTTTTTGTGCTTTGAAATTTATCGTATTTAGCAATTGGTCAGTCCAATTCTATAAGTCTGTTGTTGCTATTTCCAACATTCCATTAGCTTTTTCTTCCACTTGACAGATATTGGGCACAATGACGTGGAAAGGGGAGGGATAATATACCTCAGAGGTACCGTGTTTTAGAAGGTCACACTGTGGCTCTAATTCTCTTTTGAAAGAATTGACCACAGTACTTCAATGCTTTACTGCAGGGGGCAGGGGAACCTAAACTGTTCCCTAGTTTATCAAAGTGATAATGCTGACTGATTTATTTTTTCTTTAGTTTTGTTATGGACTGGTTCTTTTTCCTGTTTACATTTGGGATGCTTCTGTAAATATAGTTTTAATAAGCAATTAAACAATGTGAGTAGGGATGAATTTTATATGATACATCATATTTAGCAGCCTTCATGTAACAAAACAAAATTTTGTTGAAAAGAAACCTGGGATTGATGTACAACAGAAGGGAACAGTGGTAGCCTTTCTTCATTACGTAGCTTTTAAAACTGAATTTTAACTGTCCTCTAGTCCTAAAAGTTTCATTGCAGTCCTAAAATTGCATTTACTATACAGTCATAGCATCCTCCTACCTGGACACTGAAATCAGTTTACGCCGTTACTGAAAGTACGTTTATGCTATCAAATTTAGCTAGCTAGGTTTTGAGCCAAGATAAGAGGACTAATTATAAAAATTGCATAAACTTACTCCCTGAGCCACAAACAACCTGATGATACATAATGTTGTGACTGTCTGCACTGATGTGAGGCTTTTCAAAACTTGCTACACCTCAGTGCAAATAGTTTCCTCTGCACTATGGCTTAGTGATGCTACAGTGCTGCTGTAACATCACAACTCTATTTGTGAACTCTATGGGTGATCATATTATGCTGGGTTTTAGGTTTGGCCATAATGATGATCTGGTAGTCTGAATAGGGAGAACCACAAGCAATAATTCCCTTTCATGCCCCTACCCTCCCAATTTTACCTGAATCTTTTTTTCTGGCTCTCTGGGCCAGTTTGCATATTAAATTTCACACAACCTCCAAGACTTAAAAACTATTCTGAAAATCAGACATGGCAACTGAAAAATCAGCAAGTAAAATTATTGAAGGAACAAGGACATTCACGTATATTTGGAACAGGACTGTTGCAGCTAGCAAATCATTATTATATTAAGACATTTTTGTACAAATGATGTCATTTCTTGATTATATAGAACACTATTAACATGCATATAATTTTGAGTATCAAATTGAACAAATGCTCCTCATTTGTTGGGCTCTTGCATTTACTGTTTGGTTCTTTACATCCTGAAGTACCTTCACATTAGGTTGTCAAATGTTGATTTACAGAAAAGCAAATACAATTTCTATCATGGAACATTGAGGGAAATCAATTTCTACTTTATTTCTATATTTAACGCCAATAGGTGTGACTTGGGGGGAAAGCATTTAAAAATATATTAATCCATTTTTTGACAGTTGATTTTCTTGCCATACTAATGGAATAAGTAGTAAAGTTTCTTTTGGGTTATGTTAAGTATTATATTACAGTTATATTATGTTATTATATAACATAAAATTAATTACCAAATAACATTAACCTCTTTTATCAGCAAAGAAAGATTGATTTTGTAGCTGTTCAGCATGTTAACTAGTAAGACATATATGCAGTATATAATTACATAGAGTGAGAATCAAACTATATACTGCCGTATAGAATTTATTATCATCCTGTTACAAAACTACTGGTATTGATTGACCAAAATACTTTTAAAGTCAATGCACTTTCTGAAAGTACCGTAAGTGTAATAGGGCAGCAATCATTTGTGTAGCTAATAATGTGCAATATTATTGGTTCAAAGCCATCACATTATTTTTTAAAAAAAAATTATGTAGCAGTTTTAATGTAAAAAAGTACAGTTGATTTCCACTTCCTATCCTTTATTGTTCCAACTAAAGTGCCATTTTTACTTTCTTTGGGAGCCACCATTGATGGTAAAACAGCCATTGACAGCCTCTAACCTTTAAATCCTTTCCCAAACACACTGTAAGTTATTCCTCCTTATAACGCTGTGCACTGCCATGACTTGCCTTGCATCATTCAACAGATGATAGTTAAATTCTTAGTCCTGTTCAAGACCTTTTGAAGAATGCATTTTGTTAAAACTTTTTAATTTCCTAAGAGTGAACTTATAGAACTAAAAGTGGTTACCTGGTATGACTATCTCTGGTGCAGTACTTCATGTTTGTTTGTTTGTTTGTTTGTTTGTTTGTTTGTTTGTTTGTTTTGTTAGTTGTTCTCCAAGACTCTACTGTTTGGTAGAGTCCTTTATTAGTAGTCCTTTATTGTACCAGCCCACTATTTATCTTCCACACACAGTATATCATGAACATATCATGAATCATTTCCTCACTGTTACGTTTGCATGAAGATATTTGGGATAGCAAATACTTTGTTCCCTTTTTTAAGGCTTTCCTTAAAAGGGGTGTGCTTTTTTGTTCTTTTTTTGGGGGGGGGTTTGTTTGTTTGTTGGTTAATATAATAACTGTTCCAAGACTGTATATCATTGGACTTAAATAGCCTTCCCAGAAATGCTGTGTTAGGCATTCAGCAATCCAGTTCCAATATTATACCAGCTTGTTCCCAAAAATGTGCCAGTCTTAAAAAAATAAATACAAGAGAATTATTTCACGTATTCTTTCTAATCATTATATTTAGTTTGTGAAGCTGATATTGGCTCATATGTGGCATTACCCCTCCTCTCTTTTCGCTGCCAGTCCTCCAGTGAATACTGCATCAAGGTGCCATTTGGGGTAAATTGGACTCTGACCTGCTCACATATAACCTTAAGCTATAATAGTCTAATTTCAAGTTCCCATATTGTGTGAACTTAACCATTGTGATTTATTTAATAAATCATAGGCCAGTGATCCATGGCTTAATTTAATGTCTGTGAAGTTAATATTTTCCTGTAGTCATCTTTGTCTGCTTATATAAATTGAATGCAAAATGAACATTTAAAAAATTATACCCACCCCCTTTTCCATCCTTTAGAGGCAATTAATTGTGCATAATCTCCTCAAACGCAATGACTCAAGTGTTTTTATCAATTTCATATTTCTTTTTAAAGGAAGTCATAATTTTCTCATGGGGGTTATTATTTAAAACAGCACAACGTTTCTATAGTTCTATAACTTAGAGGTAATCAGGTTGTATGTACAAGCTGCACTAATGTATCTTTTTTGTAAAGTGATGTAAGTAGACAAGAAGATTGTATATCCCTTAGAATTACTAAGTATAAAAGAAACATTGTTTTATATCTTCAAAGCGGCAAAGTCGAGTTTTACAGAAAACTGCCAAAGTATAAAGTTTCAGATTGATTGCCATTTTAAAAGTTATTGCTAAAACCCTGAAATTATTTCCAATGATGTGAATAGCTTCAGATTATCTTTTTTAGAATTTATTAGCAACGTCAGACAAGCAACTTTGGGATTCCCTTTTATCCTTCCAGAAATGACTGAATTAATGCTGATCACTGTGTATATAGTTTAACAATAAAGTAACTCTATTTTTTTTAAGTGTCTTTTCCAGATTACACAGCGTCTAAATTTCCATTGCTTTTTAGCAAAAAAGCTAAATCAACCACATTGATAAGGCACAATGTGGCTGTTCAAATACTTAATTTACAAAACCCTGGAAATTCTTAATTTAAGTGCCATGTGTATTGTATGACAGCTTTATAATCCCAAATGACATTTTGTTGGTAAAGTGAACTGATCATGCAGCCATTTTGTTATAATGTTTTCGTTTGTGCATATTCCACTTAGTCTTTTTCCACCTTTATAGAAATATCTGGTTACAAGAGATCAAAATGCTTAATTTTTAAGAACTATATTTGTAAAAAAAAAATCAATTGTGAATAAAGTCTTTTAATAAATGCTTTCGTTTGGCAAAGTGTGTTCATGACTGTATGGTTATTGAAGGAGCACAAATAATCTGCAATAAATGGAGATCTGGACTGATTACATGGAAGATAATGTGTCTGAAAGACCTATTTTGGCACTAGATAAGGGTCAAGTGAATTCAAGAGAGGTTTGACTTAGTTTTGTGGCTACGTAAAGATTCAAGGTCAAGTCCTCATTTGACTTCACCCCCTGGGTCCTGCCACTCCTACACAAAACTAGTTTGCTGGTTGATTGTTTTACTAGAACACATAAAAATGAACACAAAAACTTCCTAATCCATGTCAGGCAGTCAACAATGTACAACAAATACTGTAAATAAATATATTTCACTGCATTCATCCAGAATCTAAGAATAGGTTTTATCCTACCTGAAAAATTTCACTATTTATGTCCACAGTATGTATTGTATTGTATTGAACTATTTAATAATTGTGGGATTAAATTGCCTTATATTGCCTATGATAGATGACTTGGGTCAGTAACATTTAAAATTTTGTGAACAAGCTATGAATATGTTCACAAAATGGAATGGAAATTATGATTACTATAATAAAAACTCTACCAGAAGGTAAATTCATGACATTCACATCTACCTAGCGATCCAAGCACCTTAATTTTCTTTTCCTTCTCCACCTCCTTTTTGGGGCATTGTTTCTAAACAAAACAATGGTGCAGCCATTTGCTTTTTAAATTTTTCTACCTTCTAGACAGCAGCATCCACAACAAAGCTCAATAACACCAAAATGTCAGCACACAGTCTATATATTTGCATGGTTCAACTACGTAAATCATAGAATTGGCACAATAAATATTGGTGCGTAAGTATTATCCCCCTCCCCCAACGGACATTTTTTGTTCCGTGGTATCTCTGCTCTATGGCTCAAAGATGCTAATCTAATATAGTGCTTAACAAAGTTGTTTTGATTTTCAGCCTACTCGCTTTGTGGGGGGGATGTTTTTTTACTTGTAATATTTAAAGTAAAATATATAATTAAGAGGGCCAAAAGCTGGAGGCCTCCTGAAGATGCTCCATGCAACAAGTCCACTGGGTTGTTCAGTATAGAGTGACAATGCAGCATTCTGTTTCCAACAATTGTACATTTATTAGCTGATGCTTTGTTTGTTGTTTGTGATGGTTCCGTGAGATTGACTCTGGAAATCAAAGGGAACTTGAAAAAACATTGCAGAAAGGAATCTGATAGCTTTGTTTTCTCAAAATTCTGAAGCTACGGACAGAACTGATGGGAAATAAATACCAACATAATATATACCCATTTATAAAGTGTTCCTACATTAATTTTTCCTCCCATCAAATCAAATACTTGCAAGTAGTTATTTACATATCTCAGGCCCAGAATCAGCTCTACCATTAAATATGGTAAATCAGTCCACTCTGAGCACATCAGATTAGTGGAAGAGTGAGCACACACAACTTACCTTCCCTCCTCTCCACATTAGGCGTCTGCTTTCAGAAGTGGAAAAAATTGTTCCTTCATCAGTACAGAAACAAAATTAACAGTCATTCTCGTTGGTTTTTGTAGGAGACAGCAATCTTGTTCAATTCTATAGGGAAGGAGGTGTGACTGTTGAAGCAATGCATTTGCAACTTAGAAATTCACTTAATACTGACATTCATGAAGATCAGAAAAGTTCTTCAATATATTTCTTTCCAATAATCAGACTGTAGAAACACTAATTAAAATTTAATTAACTTTTTATGTATTAACTGAATGTGTAACTGTAAGCAACCCAGAGTTACCTTATGGTAAGATGGGTGACTGATACATTTTTACCTAAAATATCTAAGAGGGGTTAGAGTTAACCCTATTGGGTAGAATGCAGACTACTGAGCAGTACTACAGAAAGATGGCGTTAGATTGATCTGATAATAGCATTTTAAGATAAAACAAATTGGAATGACCAGGATATTTAATAAAAAGTCAAAATAATAACCCCAGGTGTGCTCCTGTGTAGAAGGGACAATAAAGCATAACATGTTCCATTGGTTCAATAATTTTCCCATTGTATGGGCACAGTCTTTTTCGGAGATGGGGTTTGTTTTTGTTTTTTTTTGTATCTTCCTTTGGTAACAGCTGTTGGAAGGGCATTGAATCTGGCTAAAGAAAGGGCGCTTCTGAATTTTGGGATCATTATGCAACTGAGATATCTGGCTGGTTGGAGAGAATGCAGAGTGGCTCAAGAAGGTATTTCTGGGAAGACTAAGAAGTCAACTTGCATCTCTAAATCAGTGGCCCACTTCTGAAATTAGTTAGAACATGTTCGTAGCCCATCAAGGTGATGGTTGACTATGAATAGCCATAGAGTTGCAGTTTAAATTGTATTGCCTGGCTCCAGGAGCACTGGAAGTTGTCAGTCATCATTAGAAAGGTCAGACCAACTGGAAAGAAAGGTTAAGCCAGTGGGAGAAGATGTGAATCCAGGCCGACATTTCAATTTTGAGAAGGCCAACTTCATAGTGAAGGTCTGTGCTCAAAACACAGGAATGTGGTTGTAAGCTAGTTCTCAGAAATTTGGACTGAAGTCTTTCCAAAAGAAGGAATGACCTGTAGGGACCCAACTGAACTTCAAAAAGGAGCTGGACTCGAGTCTAAGCTGAGAAGACTTTAATTGCTGCAGGTATATGCTGAGCTCCTTTGGAGAAGTAAAAGGATTGTAAGGAAAACACATTGCATTTAGAGTAAGGCGGTCAACATATTTGCATTTACCTGTGGCTTGGAAGACAATCCCCAGATATTTGAAGGTCTTGACTCATCAGCAAGTCCTATGCTGAAAAGTGTATTGCCTAAGATCTTAAGCAGAGATTATAGTAGGAATTTTTGGTAAGAATGGGACAATGTTGCACTATTTTTACAGGTCATATACTCATGGATGGAACTGAGTAGTAACCTATCTAAGTAGATAAAAATCAATCACTGAAAGTGTATGTCTTCATCTTTTCCTCGGGAAAAGTAGAGTTTTGTTTCTAGCATGTTGAGACCCTGATTCTTTAACATAGTGATTAGTGGAATTTAAGATAAGAAAGATTGTGATCCTCCAACATATAACAACATCCACAACTTTCCTGCCCCTCTTGCAGATGAGTTAATAGAAGTCAGAAATGTGCAATTTCTCCCTCAATGGTGAAGCTTGGCCTGTGGCATACAGGGAAGCTGTAAATAGAGCCAGGGAGGGGGGAATCAAAACTCAATTCTGTCTCATTTCATTTAAATGAAATGTAATTGCAATTAAACACAGTTAATATGACGTTATACATGTTTAATAATTGTCCCCTGCTATTCAATTTATTAAAAATGTAATGTGAGGGTGGAGGCAATATGTGGCCTTGCAGCCTTACATTTTGCATTTCTGTATTAAATGATATCACCCAATAGATCTACCTTCCAAAGAAGCTGGGGGGAAATGATCATTATCATAATTAGTAGTAAAATGAAACAATTAAATTCTGCCTGTTTGATAAATGCAGCACTCAAATATTCCAGCCAAGACAACTGCTCTCCCAAATCACTGAGTAAAGTCATAAGCTACGTTACTAATTAACATAAATCAGTCAACATTTTCTCTGACCCATAAAATCATTACAAATATGAGATTGCTATTTACAAGCCTGCTCGCTATTTCAACAGGCTTGCTTCAATAGAGAACTGCTTATTAGATTCAAAAGCAATAAGATTAACTTCAAATAAAAAGAGCCCTTTACAAACTGTGATGCAGATATAAATCTTCAAGGCTTGTTCAGGACCCATGGAACTGGCTGGATGTAGGGGGAAACAGTGGCCTCTATTCTTCTAAAAGGAAAATAGCAATTTTATTTTAGTCAATAGTCTATCTATATAGCAATGGCTGGTCTTCTAAAGGGGAAGTTTTACTGTATGAGAAAAATTAAGTTTAGGTATGGGATTTGTTCATTCGTGTGTGAAAACATTAGGCCCACTGACTCTGGGTCTGACAAGAAATGTCACACTGACAGATGAGAAACCAAAGCAGTAAAAATAGCCAAATTATTAATAACTTAGCACATGGAGAAAAGCTTAGATTTCTGCACAAATAGTTAATTGCTTTATTTTATATCTAACTTTCTGGGGCTAATATTCTAGCTCAGATATCCAGGTCAATTTTTTCCTTACCTTTTACATCTGGGCTGCAAAAATCTCTCAAAAGTTCTTTCTTTGCTGGCACTTAACGAGTCATCCAGATGTTTGAAGCTCAAATTTGGTAGCCCTACTTTATACCATATACAAACCTTTGGAGAAATGTCACCCTTATGCATCACCTAGTAGTATTAAAAATATCAAGGATTAAGCATGATATTGGCTCTGTCCAATCAAGCTTATCTTAATTTTAAACTAATATGCACAAACTGATTAGATAATGATTGTGTTTAATATCTAGCCTTCTTCCTAGGTTGCTACCCATAGTTTCTTAATTTTTCAATAAACTCATTAATCCCTATATTTTCAAAAAAGCTGTTTATTTGGGAACACACTTATTTATATCCTGGTATATTAAAATGATACAATATTTTACCTGACTGAAATAAGTATAAAAAGAAAGATGGATTTCTTCATATATCAGAAGATAACGGGAAAGGAAAAATAATTGTTTTAACTGTGTCTTGGGGCCTGATCTTCATAGTTATTTCTTCTACCATAACTGTAGCAAAATTAAGATTAGCAGTAGAAAAAACAAGTTAAAATCTACGTCTATTGACAGAACTAAGGTGGTTATTCTGTATCAGGTTGGAAAAAAATATTTCCATTTTGTCCTTTATCCAAATAATTGCTATAAACCAGCTGGCTGATCAGATGTAGGAGAATCCATAAACAATACTCCATTGTGTTAATATGAAGCACCACATCAACATCCCATTGCATTCATCTTCCAGAAAAACTCCATCCCCACAAAATTCAATAACCCCCCCCCCCTCTTCTCGTCAGATGTTCACCTTTGTGAAGTGTCGAAGCACACTACTAGGATTGACAGGGCCTGGGCTGTAATTGTTTTAGTTCTTCCAGATCTTGTGCAGGAACTGGCAAGCTATCACTTTTTCTTTTTCTTTTTTTAAGTTAAAACACCAATCCCCCCACTCCCAATCAATGGTTGTACAGTTGAAGCCCCAAGTTGAGAACTCTCAGAGAGGAATCTTACCCATCTCTTAATTCCCAGTGTTCATCTTCTCACAGTTTGCATGATCACAGAACAGATGGAAACTAGTGAACCCTCATGGCTGATGGGTAGCAGTTTAACCCTATGCATGGCTTGGTCTGTTTATCTAACCTCCTGAGGGTACAATGATTGAATTAATTGACCTTTTTGTGGTCTCATTTCCTCCCCGATTGACCTAGTTTATTGTGTTCTGAAAAAACTCTTTGTTTCTAGTTTAGATTCTTTGAACTAGACAGCACTGTTTTTTAAGATTAAACTGAATTTCCACCAAAAAAAAGGAAGGGTTATATTAAAAATGTAAGTCTTCTCATTGTGCATTATCCGTGTATCATCTCTAACCACAGCATTGCTCAGTACATAAATTTTGTGTTATATAAACAAAATTGCCTTTGAAGCTAAATGTTTGGGGATATAACCTCAAACGGAGCACCAACTCCCGTCCCATCTGCTCCTCTATTTGTTCCATTTACATTTTCCAATTAATTCCTTATTCTTGTAAAGCCCCATTCTTCCCTTCTGTCCTGTCAGTATCTGTCCTCCTGACACCTTTGTTGATTCCATATACAGAAATATAAAAGCAACCTTGAGGACCGGCTGGTGGGAGAGAATTTAGAGAATACCAAAAAGAGCTTTGTTCTTTTTCCTGGCAGCCCCCACTGAGCAATGTGATTTTGAAATGTTGAGTCTATCCTGTGATTTGTTCCAAATTCTTGATTAAGTTCAGCCTTTTTGGGCAATAGCTGAAAGGGACCTCATCCTTTATAGTTTCTTTAATTCATTCTAGGCCAGGAAATGTAAAATCAAAGTTCGCCAAGTCGACATCCCCTTGGGAGAACTTAAGCTTTTGAGTGCTCAGTGATGTGAAAGCAATGATGGGATTGTAGTTGTTTTTAGAAATCAGTAACTGTTGTCTAAAGGTTAAGACTTTCAAAGAGTGGGATTTAATACAGGGAAATGACAAGTAAAAGGATATTAATATCCAAAATGACTGATGAAAGTGGGATTGATACAGTCGTCCGAGCTGCTGTTATTTCAGCATTAAAAAAAAATCCTGTCTTTAGTACTTTTTTTTTTCCAAAGCAGTTCTTTCATCTCTTTATCATCTGTGTAAAATGGAATAAAATGAAAAATGGTGACTGGACCAGAGGTAGTATTCAGCAGGTTCTGACCAGTTCTGGAGAACCAGTAATGGAAATTTTGAGTAGTTTGGAGAACCGGTAAATACCACCTCTGGCTGGCCCTGCCCCATCTATTCTCTGCCTTCCAAGTCCCAGCTGATTGGGATGAAGTGGGGATTTTGCAGTAACCTTCCCCTGGAGTGGGGAGGGAATGGAGATTTTACAGTATCCTTCCCCTGCCATGTCCACCAAGCCATGCCACGCCCACAGAACCGGTAGTAAAAAAAATTGAATCCCACCACTGGAATAGATCTTTTATCATTAACCAGATTATTTTAAAAAAACAAAAAACCAGTATTTTCAATGAAGCAGATTTCCCAACAACTGTAGGAAAATATTGATCCAATCTAGTTTTGGAGAATTAACTGAAACCTGAAATAATTATTGAGTTTTTGTTTCAAACACCAAAAAGAATTTAAACAGTTCAGTTTCTTTGGAGTAGTAATAATATTCCTCACTATAGTTATAATAGTAGATTTTCCTCCAAAATGTTGATGGTTAAGAGAACTGATCTGAATTAGCCTTAATGATGTTTCTTTTATTTAGATATAAGGAGTTGTCTCAAGAAATATCTAATTTAGTTTACAGTAGTAGCAGCAAAGTCCTAGGCTAGCCCATTTGGTTAAAAAAAACCTCACCAATTTTCTATAAGAATCCAAAATGCTTTACATAAAACTTAATTCATGTTGTGGTTAAAAATCAGTATGTTGAAGGACACTGAAAAGAATGGAGATATGCAAAATATTGCATATAAACCTGGAGGGATCTGATTAACCCTTGATTGGGGCTAAAAACAATCCATGTTAGAGGCTTCTGCTAGCAGCATAAATAAAATAACTTTATTGTCATTGTACGTGTATACATAGTATACCCATACAATGAAATTCACTTAACATGGATTGTTTTTAGCCCCAATCAAGGGTTAATCAGAT